>JBBPMQ010000447.1:0-18808 GCA_038090375.1 Boletus rubroflammeus | reverse complement strand
AACTCTAATTTTCTAATCTCTCTTTTTCTAATCACGTGATATTTTCCACGGTCACGTGACAACACATGCACCTTTCACATCACATGATCTTATCTTTTGTTCGGACTCATCACGTGACCAAGGGCCTAGACCAGTCATGTGACTCGCCTCATGTATTTAATTACCGAAGGTCTAGAAATGTCTAGACTCTTATCTTGTATCTCTTATCTATGATGTCATGTCTTATCTACTAGATGCACGGACCAGTAGCCAAACATGTACATACAACTAGAGTAGTATAAGTAGTGTGCAATCGACACCACAAGAACTCTAGTCAAGTTCTTGTTGGGATTCCCTCTTAACAAGTTTCCTTAACTCTAAAGCATTTTCTGGTGTGAAGCAGCCCAAGTCATTATTTGATTTGAGGTTGTCAACACCGCCTCGCCTCACTTCATCTTGTCCTAGCCGCAGCAGCACGTCATGACTGGCCTATCGACATTTTTGCCTTCCATTCAGCCTTCCTAAATGGAAAACTTGACGATAACAAAGTAATCTACATGGAGTTACCACCAGGATTTGATAAGCGAGGACATGACCTCGTTGTGCACCTATGAGTTGTGATCTATGGATTGAAGCAGGGTGTTAGCGACCTCAAATCTAAGAAAGACTTGGGACGTTTCACACCAGAAAATGCTTTAGAGACGAGGAAACTTGTTAGAGGGAATTCCAACAAGAACTTGACTAGAGTTCTTATGGCGATTGATTCAAGGTACTTATAGTGTCTAGTGTGTTTGTACATGTTTACCTACTGGTCCGTGCGTCCTGTAGATAAGGTATGACGTCAGAGATAAGAGATACATGATAAGAGTCTAGATCGTTCTAGCCCTTCGGTAATTAAATACATGAGGTGAGTCACGTGACTGGTCTAGGTCCTTGGTCACGTGATTAGTCTGAACAAAAGATAAGATCATGTGATGAGAAAGGTGCACGTGTTGTCATGTGACCGTGGAAAATATCACGTGATTAGAAAAAGAAAAGATTAGGAAAATAGAGTTCGTAACACAGGGCACTCCAGCGGCTCTGTCAAGAGCTCACTGTTACAGTCGTAACAGGTTACACAAGTAACGTCTCTCATCTTATCTTATCAGAATCACGTGACTTGGGTCACGTGACATCCCATCTCTTTCCACGCTCACGTGACTAGATCACGCGACCTTCACCCCATGCAATCACATCGTTTATCCAGGACATTCAATAACACAAGGACACTTGGTCTGGTAGAGTAGACCGTTCCTGAATTATTCCCCCTATGGATATATTAATCCCACGGTAATCACCGTTATGCTTCTCCTTCTCTTCTTCTCTTCCATTTGATGCACAGGTTACATCCTCATGTTATTCATTTCCACTATGCTTCTCATCTCCCATTTCAGCACGCGTATTTAATTACCGCTAGTCTAGACTCAGATCTAAGATAGGGTACACACATGTACAAATTATGTAGAATGCTATATAAACCCAGAGGCTAGCACCGAGAATTTCCTCAGTCTAGTTCTCTTGGATTTTACCGTCCAAAGAGTCCCACTCGTCCTTTTCTTTATCCCCTCATGGGCCACTCACCGGGTACTTCCCCTGGTAGAAGCCACCACTCGACCATCAGCTGTTGCTAGGTGCTAGCATATCTTGGACGCTGTTGAGTCTTCCTTTTCACAGTTAGCTCTCACTAGTTAGGTTGTTGTGATGTCGGCCTGAAGCCTCAGTCATCCCGCTTTTGGTTATTTCACTCGCTGAACTCGGTTTCCGCTACACAGAAGCTGATTGGGGCATTTTCATGGCAAAAATAGGTGTCCACTTACTCATTTTAACCTCACACGTCGACGACTGCACCATCACCAGTAGTTCAAATGAACTCATCAAATCGTTCAAAGACAAGATCAGGTCCCAGTTCAAGATCACTGATCTAGGGCCGATCAGTTGGTTACTCGGAATGAAAGTAACACGTGATCGTGATGCGCGCACCATCTCAATTTCATAGGAACCGTACATCAACACACTACTGGCTAAGTACAACTTCACAGATGTCAAGCCGGTATCAATCCCCATGGACCCCAACATTCAATTATTGTGCAATCAGTCCCCAAAATCAGCCATTGAAGTTGCCAAGATGCAACAGGTCCTGTTTCAAACTGCGCTCGGATCTCTGATGTACCTCACCGTTGGTACACGACCAGACATTGTGTTCATCGTTTCGACACTCACCCAATTTACAGAGAACCCTGGCTGGACCCACTGGGAAGCACTCAAGCATGTGTACCGGTACTTAATAGGCACAAAGACATGGTCGTTGACCTACGGCACGGAGTCAAAGGGGCTTGAAGGGTATACCAATGCCAATGGCACATCACAGGAACACCAACACACTATATCTGGTTACGCGTTCCTCATTGATGGAGCCACTATCTCGTGGGAATCATGGAAGCAAGAGCTAGTCACGCTCTCCATCACAGAAGCCAAGTATGTCGCAGCTACCCACGGTGCCAAGGAAGCCATATGGCTTTGTCGACTTATCGGCGAGATTTTCAAGCCACTTGAACGCCCGACCACTATCCATTGTGACAATCAGTCAGCAATCACATTAATCAAAAATGGTAACTACCATGCCCAAACAAAACACATAGATATTTGTTATCACTTTATTCACTATTCTGTGTCTAACCACTCCATTCATCTCATTTATTGCCCTACCGATGACATGATAGCTGACACACTTACCAAAGCACTTCCTAGTATTAAAGCCAAACAAACATTTCGCGTTCACACTCAGACTCTGCTCAGTTTGAGGGTTGGGGTGAGCCGAGAAGCTAGTCTGGTAACCAGCCCGTCTAAAAGAGGTTGTTGCACAAGGCAAACCGTCGATAGACGGTCTGGTAAATCTGGGTTTGAATTTGGCGGGGCGAGTGGATTCGCACTGTCAGCTGATCCCTGGCCAATAAGATAATGAGCATTTTCATCATTGAAAATCTGAGAAACAAAATAATGTGATAAATGAAAATAAATGAAAAGATTAAGTCAATCGAGTTCACTGGCACACGGAAATCGAGCTTTCGTCAATAGTTGAGGTGCATAGCGGGTATTGTTGTAGGAAATATATCTCAGTGTACTGTAGTAGTCAGTCACTGAGGTGTAAGGCTAACGACGACGAGAAATTATAGACGTGATTAGTAAGCAACGCATAGCCACTATCGTATAACTTCGACACTCCCCCCTGCGCATGACCAATCTGCCAGATCGGAGTTTGTGCAAGTCATGTGATTATCGTCCCCTGTTCTGTATCAACAGCCAGCTAACCACTGCTTGAAGTTTACCCTCTTTTCAATTTAAATGTCTCCCATGCTGCGCGCTGCTGCTCGTTCGACAAGGGCCATCAAGATTCAGCCCGTGTGCTTGCGCACTACCAGGTGTGTCAACTACAACCGAGTTCCGTCTTCCGTCTGAATCTATCATTGTCTTCCAGAGGGTTCACGGTTTCATGTGTACGCGCCACAGAGAGCTTCACTCTAAATTCGCTCGATACCTTTACAGAGGAAGAAGAGATGCTCAGAGAATCCGGTAGTCACCATACCATCCTTGCCCAACTCACAACTCAGCAATACATTTAGTGAAGCGATTTGCCAACGAAGTCGTTGGGCCTAAAGTCCGTGAAATGGACGAGAAGGAAATTATGGACTCAGAAATTATCAAAGGGCTTTTTGAACAAGGGGTATGTTGTCATCTTGATACTGGCTTGCTGAACACTCATTCACTCGTTGACCAAATAGCTCATGGGAATCGAAACAAGCGCCGTGCACGGCGGTGCTGAGTCTTCGTTCACGTCTGCTATAATAGCGATCGAAGAACTTGCCAAAGTTGATCCCTCAGTGTCGGTCATGTGCGATGTCCACAATACCTTAGTGAATACCATCTTGCGGCAGTATGGAACGAAAGAACAGCAAGATAAATGGTCACCACAGCTTTCCCAGTCCAAGGTAAATGGAATCAGATTCGCAATGACATTTGTGGCTAAAAATTGTACTGCAGCTCGGGTCTTTCTGCCTATCTGAGCCCGCCTCCGGATCAGACGCATTTGCACTGCAGACTCGCGCAAAGAGGGTCGGAGACCACTGGATCATCAATGGTTCCAAGATGTGGATCACGAACTCGTATGAGGCCGAGATTTTCCTTATCTTCGCTAATGTAAGATCATGGTGGTGGTTTCTGGCGTGTTGTTCGACAAGTTTTCACTAGGTCGATCCAAGTAAGGGATACAAGGGCATAACTTGCTTCATTGCAACCAAAGACATGGGTATCAAACTAGCGAAGAAGGAAGAGAAACTTGGCATCCGTGCTTCATCAACGTGTACACTCAACTTTGATGACCTACGAATACCTGCGGAGAATGTTATAGGCGGAGAAGGCAAAGGTTACAAAATCGCTATCGAAATTCTTAACGAGGGTATATCTTCATCTGCTTCATTCGTTTCACACCTGAATGGTCGGGTCCACAGGTCGGATAGGCATCGCGGCGCAAATGCTCGGACTTGCTCAGGGTGCCTTCGACAAAGCCGTTCCCTATACATACCAACGTACTCAATTTGGCCAGCCCGTGGGTACCTTTCAGGGTATGGCGTTCCAAATCGCCCAAGCCGCAGTGGAGATAGAGTCAGCTCGACTCATGACTTACAATGCTGCTCGGAGGAAAGAGGAAGGCAAAGCTTTCACCAAGGAGGCTGCGATGGCCAAGTACTGGGCTAGTGTTATTGCCCAGCGAGTCTCTGGTCAGGCTATCGAATGGGCGGGAGGGGTTGGATTCACTCGGGAGACTGGAATTGAGAAATTTTGGCGAGATTCCAAGATAGTGAGTAATATTGCTTGGTATCCCAGTGATACACTTCACTTAAGCTCTGGTCGATATCATAGGGAGCTATCTACGAAGGAACATCAAATATTCAACTGCAGACTATTGCAAAGTTTATTCAAAAGCAGTACTCTTAGTTGCAATTAAGGTTGGCTGGGTATCTACAATTTCATGGTTTTTGCATGAAGAGCAGCATGCCCTCAAAGACTGCCCACCCAATTGTAGAACTTAGCATCTTGCGTGATATGCGCAGAGACGCTCCATCAAGGAAGCCCATGATGCCTCGTTGCTACGACAAACATAATGCGTTTGCTACAGAATTTCTGAGAGAGGAAGTGCATACCTGCCATATTCGAGTCATGGTAGATATCAAACCATGATATTGGTGCTCAGAGCGGACCTGCATTTTAGTCTAGAGGTATTCAGCATCATGTGGACATTCGCTGTTGTATAAATACCTTGATAACATCAAAAGGATGCGTGACCATCGTTGCAATGCCACCCGCCGCGGCGGCAGAGAAGCTATGTATGCCTGTGGCATGCGCACTTGGTACAAGATAAGCTGTAGAAGATACCTTAGACACATCCTTAAAAGCTAGGAAACGTGTACTTGCTCGACTCTCGCTTGACCGCTTCGTAGAGTAGGACAAACAATCCAGCGTATGGTGCATCCCGCAGAGAGGATGCCGCGAATCCACGCATCAACTCTGACGGCCCTGTACGAATAATGGAGCGAAGGGATTCAGTTAAGCTTCGGTACGCGAAATGTTCACTCTGCAAATACAGTCAGTCGCGTGCGACACTAAAGGGATGGTACATGCCTCAAACCGTGCTTTCAGGACCGAGAATGGGTTCAGTAGGAAGCCCACTCCAATCCTCGCAGTCGCACCCGCAAGTAGGTTGCCCTGGTTGGTGAGCTTCGGTAAGACGCTCTTGGAATCCTCTGTCTTCCCAACCGTCGGGACTGAAAAGTGCGGAGATCTCGCCATTACCGAGCGCAGGTGCGTCAAGCTGGTAAAGTAGAAAGCAACTCCCGGAATATTTCTTCCAAAGATCAGTCAGGGAACTGAAACATAGTCATACGATATGTTGGCCCACCGAGCGAGTGAAGCACTCGTGCCTCGCCACAATCCCACAATCCCGTCCCGCTTGATAATGTCATGTGTGGTCCGCCAGATAAGCATGGTATTCCTTCCGTAGTACAGGAAGAATCAGAGGTAAGGGCGATCACGAGTGCCCAGTTCTCTCACCGAGAACCAGGCGCAGAATCACCTTGCTGGATCCGTGTTTTCAGAAGGTCCACTGTTTGCGGTGAGTACTAGAGCAGGATAGTTGCGAAATATTCTGCTTACAAGGCTGAAGCAATACTGTTGAGGCGAATCCAGACAGCGCACCTAACGTTATCAGCGTGTAGGTGCACCAGAACGAGTACAAACTAAAGCTTACCGGAGAATAGTTGCTGGCTAACAACAGCATTGGTCATTACAGCCGTCGATGTCTGCACCAAAGCAAGTTTGCGCTGGGACGGACCGTTTTCTAAGTATGCAAAGCCGGACAAGTTCGCACCCGTGGGGTGGCGGTGTTGCCGAGGCTTCGGCTAGAGCCCGCTCCGAGCCAAGAGCCACCATTGGCGTGAGCCGAGCTGCCATAGGCCGTGTAAAAACAATACAGTCGAACCTCTCATAACCCACACCCCTCGGGAGTGCCCATAAGCCTGAGGTACAGTCAATTACTGGCACTTGAAACAAAACCTCCTAGCACACATTTTGTAGTGACAACACTCATTACAACAACAGCAATAGACTCGTATGGAACCCTTTCATCAAGTACAGTAGCACCGAACCCTGTCATGTAATAGATTAATTCATAGATAGGTAAATTAAGACAAATTCTTACAGTACTATTCAAAAACAACATTTTCACCATGCTAAAATTGACAGAACTAATGCTGGTGGTGTCAGCATTATATTCCTTATGTATCACATATTAATCAATGGGTGCTGAGCTTGCCAGAACGATGCCAGTTGAGCATGCATCAGCAAATTCACTGATTTAGGAACAGGGTCCCACAGTTACCCAGCACATTACAGCATAATTACAGTAATATACAGTCACACATAGTCACAGGCACATAGCATGATAGCAACACATTACATTACATTACCTCACAGGTGTATAGTAATACAGTTCTCACAGCATGTCACAGACATAGAGATTCCACAGAATCTCATGCCCACAGCATTCATAGAACCCTCAGTGCTCACAGTTAGGACTCAGAGTGACATACTAGTATAGCATTGACATTATAGCTTACTAGTACTATCTACTGCTAACAACAGTAGTATGGTATTCATATAATTAGCAATAGTACATGATATGTATCACAGAGACGACACCACATCAGCAAATCCTACAATCACTTTACCGAACTTTACATGAACTTGATACGCATTTTCGACATTGTGCATGTAAAGTAATTTACTGCTTTCAAAGTAGATTCTCCATCTTTAAAGTCCCTTTCATACTTTCTGGCTCATCTACTTCAGCACTTTCACACTCTATGATTCACCTACTTTGGATCTTTCATGCACTTTCACTGGTGTACTGACTTTAGAACTTTCGACCGCACTAATGAAAACAAAATACCATGTATAAATATTAGAGTGAAACAAAAAAAAATAGATGACAGTGTTAGTGGTCCAGCGGCCTGCAGGAGGTCCAGGACTAAACGGAAAAGTAAGCAAGAAATGAAAATAGGGTAAAGTAAAGGTAATGAAAGAAAAAATTAGACAGCACCATGTAGATGGTCCAGCTTAGTTGAAGCATGTGTTGGCAGGGAAAAACTGAATGGTGAAGTGATTGGCATATGATGACTGAAGAACGAGATAAAAATAGGACTTGCAGCACAGGAATGGCGGTGGCAGAATGAGCAATAAAGGTCCTAATAAAACATGTTAGTACACTCCGAAAGATGATGGGGCTACTCACAAATTCGAGCATATTCATCCCCGGATTCTTCTGAGTCTATGTTCTCGTCATCCACATCCCACTCAACCTGATGAGCAATAGATCACGCTTTCACAAGAACACCTGCAAGCTGAACATTAGAGTGATGCTCTACTGCACGAGAAAGTCCTCGTGTAGCGTCTCCCCACTTCTGGTCGGAAAACACATGTTCGCTAGTCATTGCTTTGCTGGCCTGTTTGTTGAATGTGGCAGGAGCATGCAGTGTAGTTTTGCCTTCCATGAGGGCCACTAATCCAACAATGCTGATGAGTTGTAAGCCACACTTGATCTGTTTGTCGCAGAGATATTGAGTAAGCAACAAGGAATTGCTTGGTACGGAGAAATAAAAATACCGCTGTGCTGCAAAGACCTAATATTCCATTGATTCTGCAGTACAAGAGCACTATCATATCGATGCCATCAACATGGGCATGACCTTTGATCGAAGGGATGTATGTTGTTGCAAGCAAATGGATGATAAGGTTGGAATGGAAGACTTTCTTGGGTTCACCGGCGTCCAGATCCTCATAGAGATAACTGTTGTTCTCGAGAAGTTCAGCGATGTCAGTTGTGATGGTGTCTTGCAACACCTCCATGAAGAAGCTCATGTACAGTGCGAGCGCTGCTGAGCCCACACTATGTCTCCAGTTACAAAGATGCTGGTAAGCCTATCAAAGAGGATCAGCTACAATATCGATGTAAGTGGAGCATGTACTGCTCCAACACACTTGTGCGTTGACACAAGCCCACAAGTGAAAACAGACAAGTCAGGGAATACAACGGGTATGACAATTGTCAGGATAGTAGCTATCCTATCTTTCGGGGTACTCCATACGTTAGATTGGGCCCCAGCCCAGAGACAGAGTGTGGGAAGGATCTTGAATTTCCAACTGTCCTGCCATGGATCTTTCTTGAACCAGTTTGAGTCGATCTGTGTACTATTGTAGAAGCCAGAGCACACATCTGTTGACTGTTCATTGGGCTGAGCATCTGCCAGTTTACCTTTAATTGGGTTGTTGATGGCCATTACCATGGTCTAATGGGGATTTAATTTTGTTGATATCGATATCAGTGTGTGAACCACATGTACACATTGCTATAATAGTAAACTCACCTGGGTAGTTAGTCGCACTGCACTCTGCCTACTCTGTGATTCTTCCTCCACAACCATTTCCATATCGATGTCATGGTAGGCATGAGTCTCGGCAGCCCTTGTTGCAGATTCCTCGTCACAGTCTCCAGCCTCAGATGAGGAGGTATTGTTACGAACTCTATTTTCTTAATCTTTCTTTTTCTAATCACGTGATATTTTCCACGGTCACGTGACAACACGTGCACCTTTCGCATCACGTGATCTTATCTTTTGTTCGGACTCATCACGTGACCAAGAGCCTAGACTAGTCACGTGACTCGCCTCACGTATTTAATTACCGAAGGGCTAGAACGACCTAGACCCTTATCATGTATCTCTTATCTCTGACGTCACACCTTATCTACAGGACGCACGGACCAGTAGGTAAACATGTACAAACACCCTAAACACTATAAGTACCTTGAATCTATCGCCACAAGAACTCTAGTCAAGTTCTTGTTGGAATTCCCTCTAACAAGTTTCCTTAACTCTATAAGCATTTTCTCGTGTGAAACGTCCCAAGTCTTTATTAGATTTGAGGTCGCTAACAGGTATACTCATCTTGCAGCTCCGAGTGCTTTCTTTTGAGGGAGTCATTGGTCCAAGAAGGCAGCTGGCTTTCAGGGTCAACTTTGAAGGGCTCATCAACCCACAGTCGTGCCTGGCTCTCAGGGTCAACTTCGACTTCAGTGAGGGAATCATTGGCCAAAGGCAGCACCGGGCTTTTAGGGTCCTCCTTGAGGCTGTTGGCAATGGAAATGGTGTTCTGTGTCAAGCATCGTGTGAATGATCTGCTACCTTTTAAATGGCCAACCTACCATTTGTTTTCTGTTGAGCAGAGCAGCTGTTCTTTCCATCTCATCATCCTGGTCATCTTCACCAAAGCCATCCACCAAGTTGTCCATTCTATCGGGTATAAGGTCCTCCGGTTTGTCCACAGCATTGTTGACCGCTGTATCTTCAGTTCCACCACCAGAAAATGTGCTTTCAGTCAGCGGGGGACCTGCCATGTCACTGGTTGTCAAAGTCTTTGAGCCAGTTGTGGACAAAGTGCTCGTAGGTAGCGGTGACTTCTTTAGGTTTGAATGTCTGCTCCATAAGGATTTCTTGACACCGCCAGTTGTTTTGCTGACTGACATTGTCCAACCTTTGATTCTATCAACCAATGCATCCTTGGTCGTGCTAGTAGACAGTTTGATGTTGAGAAAAACAATGTCACCCCTGTTAGCAACAGCATAGTGTACGAACAAGTCAAAGAGACTATTTGCACCTAATCAGAGATTTCTCACAGTTTCTGTTACGGTCGTAACAGGTTATACGGCTAAGTCTTCTGATCTTATCTTATCGGAATCACGTGACTCAGATCACATGACATCCCGTTCTTTCCACGCTCACGTGACTAGATCACACGACCTTCCCCCTATGCAATCACACCGTCTATCCAGGACATTCCTTACAACACGGACACTTGGTCTGGTAGAGTAGACCGTTCCTGAGTTATTCCCCATATGGATATATTAATCCCACGGTTATTACCGTCATGCTTCTCTTCTTTTCTCTTCTCTTCCATTTGATGCACAGGTTGCATCCTCATGTCATTCATATCCGCTATGCTTCTATGCTTCCATTCTGACACACCTATTTAATTACCGCTAGTCTAGACCTAGATCTAAGATAGGGTACAATCATGTACATACAATCAGTCATCACTATATAAACCCAGAGGCTAGCACCGAGGATTTCCTCAATCTAGTTCTCTTGGATTTCACCGTTCAAAGAGTCCCACTCGTCCAGTCTTTTAATCCCTTTCCTCATGGGCCACTCGCCGGGTACTTCCCCTGGTAGAAGCCATCGCTCGACCTGTTAGCTGTTGCTAGGTGCTAGTGCACTTAGAACACTACAGCGTCTCCCTCATTCATAGTTAGCTCTCACTAGTTGGTTGTTGTGATGTTGGCCTGAAGCCCCCCAAGTATTAGCTTTGGTCCCATTTCATAATGGGTCTAGACTGCAATTGGGATCATGTGATGAGTCCGATGAAAAAGTCAAAGATAAGATCACGTGATTAGAAAGGTGCATGTGTTGTCACGTGACCGTGGAAAGTATCACGTGATTAGAAAAAGATAGAAAATGAGCATTTATAACATTACCCCCTGCTATGGTTCGCATTCCAGGCGAGACCAAATAGGAGGTGCATCCGTGAAATTTTCGTAAGGATTAAATAGAGACATGAAAAGTTCTGTTGTCATGCGTAAACATCGTGGGGCGCTTGGCTTCCTAACGTAGAAATCGTGCACTGCCTCTTTGGCATGGGAAAAGTGACCTTCAATTTCCCATGTGCGATCCTCTTCACCATAACCTTTCCAGTGAATGAGGTATTCGAGTTTCTTGCCCTTTAATTTAGAATCAACGATATAATCGACTTCAAATTCAACATCGCCTTCATCAGTTACCGTAACCAGTCCAGGTCTGTATGAAATCTGTCCAGGAAGTCGATCCTTGTATAATTTAGTGTGTGAAACCTTCACAATTGAGTGGATCTGCATCGAGCAGGGTAATTTAAGACGAACAGTGTTTTCTCCAACGTGTTCAATAATGGAATAAGGTCCGAGCCATTACTCTGTTAATTTATGTGATTGGCGACTTTCTTGCAAGTTAAGGTTCTCCGTTGATAGCCAAACTTGATCGCCGGGTTTATAGATAGGTGTAGTGGAATGTTTTTTATCTGCCTGTGCCTTCATTTGTGTTTGTTTCTTTTCTAGGTGTTTTGTGGTGTTGGCGAGAGTTTGTTCCATTGTCGTGGCAAAGTCCGTGGCTGCCAGAGCCTTCGCTTCTATCGGTTCTATCCCCATACAAGGTGCATAAGATTGTGTGAGAAGGGGATTTTCCCATGGAAGTATATTGCCTTTGATTATAATTAAATTGCGCTAGCACAAGCCATTTTGACCACTCATTTTGTTTCTTGGCTGTGTAGAGTCATAGATATTGTTGGAGATCTCGGTTGACCCTTTCTATTTGACCATCTGTTTGCGGGTGGAAAGCGGTCGACATTTGTAGTTTGATGTTCAACATCTTGCCAATATCTCTCATCAGTTGGGCCGAGAATTGAGGGCCTCTATTGGAAATAATGGATCAGGAAAGTTTGTGTATTTTTCATATGTGATCCTGATATAATTTAGCCATTTTTAGCAAAGTAACAGTTTTGTTTGTGGGAATAAATACCACTTCTTTAGAGAAATGATCTACCACCACGAGGATGCTGTCATGTCCATTGGATGTGGGGAGATCCATGATGAAGTCCATGGAGATGTCCTGCCAGGGACCTTCCGGAATAGGATTAGGTTTTAATTTGCCAGCCGGGGGCACATTCATCGGCTTCATCCGAGTGCATTGTTCGCATCGGGTGCAGTAGTCCTTTATTTGGGCACGGGAACCTTCCCAGTAATAGTAGCATGAGACTAACTCTAAAGTCTTCTCTGCGCCACCATGACCAGCCAGCGTGCTGTTGTGGTATAATGAAATGATATCCTGATGGAGCTCTAGGTCCTCAGGCACGTAGATTTTTCCATTGAGCTTACAAAGCCCATCTTCTTCGACCGTGAACCCTTCAAGGGTCATTTCCTTTAATTTAGATTGTGCGTTCCTGACACATTCCATAACTTTCTGCTCTTCGCTGTGGACATAAGAGACTTCGTTCATTGCGTGTATGCGCTCGGCGGGAATTACTGTGACTCCTTTGTTGTCGTTCTCAACACCGATTGCGTGGTCTTCGCGACGTGAGAGAGCATTGGCTTTTCCCATAGAAGCACCTGGCTTCCATACTAACTCGTAATCAAATCGGGAGAGGAACTGCGCCCATCTCGCTTGTCGGCGATTCAAATCTTGAGTTTTCATAAAATATTGGAGATTGGCATGGTCCGTCCACACCTTGAACCTTTTCAGTTGTCCTTCAAGGTGATGTCTCCATTGTTCTAACGCTTGAATGATGGCCAGCATCTCTTTGTCAGCAATTGAATAATTATGTTGTTCCGGTGTCATGGAGTGTGATGAAAAGGCAACCGGATGCCATTTTCCTTCCTTTTCAATAGATAAGATGGCGCCCGTAGCGAAATCAGATGTGCCACACTCTACACGATATTAAGCATCATCTTCAGGATAAGCGAGAATTGGGGCTGTCAAGAATCGTCCCTTCAGCATGTCAAACATGTTTTGTTTTTTTTGTGTCCACGTCCAAGCATGGTCCTTTTTTGTTAAGTCATTCAGAGGTCGTGACATAATAGAGAAGTCCTTGATAAAGCGGCGATAGAAATTCACCAAACCCAAAAAGCTTTGCACGCCTCTTACATTGGTGGGCATGGGCCATTCCTGAATGGCTTTAACTTTTTCTTGTTCCATTTCGATTCTGTTCTCGGACATGATCATTCTGAGAAAATCTACTTTCTTAGCATGGAACGTGCATTTTTCGGATTTAATGAACAAGTCGTGTTCTTGTAACCGCTTTAGTACCTCAAGTACTATCTTATCATGTTCTTTTTTGTTCTCGGTCTTTGTAAAGACCAGGATATTGTCGATATAAATAATAACAACTCCTTCCATATCGGCAAAGATGTTGTTCATCATGGCTTGGAACGTGGCAGGGAATTGGTTTGTCCAAAGTACATCACCAGTGGTTTGAAACTTCCACGGTGGCAGATGAAGGCTCCTTTCCATTCGTCTCCTTCCTTGATGTGTACGTTATTATACCCCCATCGTAAGTTCATTTTTGTGAACATTTTTGCGCCCTTCAATCGATCCACCAGTTGGGAGATAAGGGGGAGCAGGTGGTTGTTTTTAACCGTCCATTCATTTAAATAATGGTAATCCTGTACCATGCTTTTCTTTCCATCTTTCTTGGGAATGAAGAATACAGGTGACATTTGTGGTGATTTGGAGGGGCGAATGTATCCTTTTCGTAATTGATCGTCCATGATGAAATAACCTAGGAGCAATTGATGCTCTAGGCGAACCAACAACTAAAACTACTTGAGAGAGG
This sequence comes from Boletus rubroflammeus, assembly GCA_038090375.1. Taxonomy (NCBI): domain Eukaryota; kingdom Fungi; phylum Basidiomycota; class Agaricomycetes; order Boletales; family Boletaceae; genus Boletus; species Boletus rubroflammeus. Next base: position 4,768 of record JBBPMQ010000447.1, on the reverse strand, counting down.
AGGGAATCGAGCTCGAGTGGGACTCTTTGGGTAAAACTCCCAAGAGAACTAGACTGAGGAATTCCTCGGTGCTAGCCTCTGGGTTTATATAGCATACTACTTAGTTTGTACATGTGTATACCCTATCTTAGATCGTGGTCTAGACTAGCGGTAATTAAATAGTCGTGTAGAATGGAAGCATAGCGGGAATGAATGACATGAGGATGCAATCCTGTGCATCAATGGAAGAGAAGAAAAGAAGAGAAGCATACGGTGATGATCGTGAGATCAATATAACTATAAGGGGTTTAATTTAGGAACGGTCTACTCTACCAGACCAAGTGTCCGTATTGTAAGGAATGTCCTGGATAAACGGTGTGATTGCATAGGGGAGAGGTCGCGTGATCTAGTCACGTGAGTGCGGAAAGACTCGGGATGTCACGTGATTCAAGTCACGTGATTCCGATAAGATAAGATTGAAGAACTTAGCCGTATAACCTGTTACGACCGTAACACACGAAGTCTGAGACTTCCTTTTGTTCTTCTGTGGACATTGGGTAAAGTTTTCCTTTTCTGGGCACATAGCCTTCCTTCATATCAATCACATGATCCCAAGGTTTCCTTTTGGGCATACACTCCAAACTCTTTTTGGAAAATACATTGAGGAATTTGTGGAATTCCTTGGGAACCATTTCTTTGACTGTCAATTCATTTTTGGGAGCGCTCGGCTGCTTGACCTTCCTTAGATGGCAATATACATACAGTATATCGTTGACTTCCTTTTCTTTTCTTCTAAGGTTCTAATGAACACTGTTACGAACTCTAATTTTCTAATCTTTCTTTTTCTAGTCACGTGATATTTTCCACGGTCATGTGACAACACGTGCACCTTTCTAATCACATGACCTTATCTTTTCTTCGGACTCATCACGTGATCTACGGTCTAGACCAGTCACGTGACTCGCCTCACCTATTTAATTACCGAAGGTCTAGAAACGTCTAGACCCTTATCTTGTATCTCTTATCTATGATGTCATGTCTTATCTACTAGATGCACGGACCAGTAGCCAAACATGTACATACACTAGAAGTAGTATAAGTAGTCTGAATGCAACGCCACAAGAACTCTAGTCAAGTTTCTCTACTCTAAAGCATTTTCTGGTGTGAAGCAGCCCAAGTCTTTCTTAGATTTGAGGTTGTCAACAAACACCGGTTGGTCGGATAACATATAACACGAGCAGGGGCATCTCATGAGTTTGATGGTACCTGTTTGCCAGTCAATCTCAGGGTTATGCTTACCAAGCCACATGTATCCAAGAATGATCAGGTTCTTTTCCAGATCAGTTACTTCGGCTGTGAGCTTCTCTCAGTGGCTGTCGAAGTCTATTATTATTTCGGCCGAGTGAGTGATGTCTCCTGCCGAGTTCTTGGTTCCATCCATGTTGAAGACGGGTATGGATCGTGTAAGTGGCGTCGTGGCAATACTGTTTGCCTTTGCCCATGCTTTGTCAATAAAGATTCCATTAGCTCCGCTGTCCAGGAGCGCCTTGATTTCTTTCATATTGTACTTGGTTGTAGCCGAAGCTACCTTCAGATCCAAGCTTATCTCTTTGTTCTGCTTGATGGACCTGATTAGGATCCGTTCCGGGGTTTCATAAGTAGAAGACGTAGATGATATTTTTCTTGACCGAATTAAGTCTGCATTCACCTGCAGTGAGCTTACTTTCGTAAGGCCTGGTCTGGTTTTTATCATAAAAGGAAATTGAAGAGGTGTCAACACATGATTGTATGTCACTATCATAATTTAATGTCCTATTTTGGGAGTTGAAGAATTCTTCTTCTTCTTCTCCATATTCGATGTAAGGTGAAAGAGATGAAAAATTATTAATGGATGGCAAATTCTCGCACTTTCCATTACTTTGTCCATATGCAGTCCATTTTGTACCCCCCTGAGCACCCGGTTCACTCAGAGAGTTTACTCTTTTCCCTAAAGATTAGCAAAGTAGGCTTTCGCCGCTTTGAAGTCCATGGAGGCGATCTGCGTCATTCTTGCATCCGCCTTTCCCTTTCCCTTGATATCATTTGTAGTAACTGCCGTTTCTGCAGTTGTATTCTTGCGTACATTGCAATACTTTCCACACCGCCTGCTATGCCCTCCCCCAAGGAAGTGGCAATCGGCTGTTGATGACCTCAAATCTAATAAAGACTTGGATCACTTTGCACTAGGCTTGCTTATGCTATGGTTCGCATTCCAGGTGAGACCAAATAGGTGGTGTGTCTGTGAAATTTTTGTAAGGATTAAATAAAGATGTAAAGAGTTCCGTCATCATGCGTAATCGTCATGGGGCACTCAGTTTCCTGATGTAGAAATCGCATACTGCCTCTTTGGCGTGGGAAAGGTGACCTTCAATTTCCCATGTGTGATCCTCTTCACCCTAACCTTTCCAGTGAACGAGGTACTCGAGCTTCTTGCCCTTTAATCTAGAGTCCACAATATAATCAACTTCAAACTCACCATCCGCTTCATCGGTTACCGTAACCGGTCCAGGTTTGTACGAAATCTGACCAGGAAGTCAATCTTTATATAATTTAGTGCATGATACGTTCACAACTGGGTGGATCCGCATTGAGCAGGGCAATTTAAGATGAACAGTGTTTTCTTCAACGTGTTCAATAATGGAATAAGGTCCGAGCCATCGCTCTGTTAATTTATGTGATTGGCGACTTTCTTGCAAGTTAAGGTTCTCCATTGATAGCCAAACTTGATCACCAGGTTTATAAATAGGCGTGTTTGAGTGTTTCTTGTCGGCTTGCGCCTTCATCTCTACTTGCTTCTTTTCGAGATGATCCTTGGCATTAGCTAGCGTCTGCTCCATATCCTTGGCAAAGGTAGTGGCTGCCAGAGCCTGTGCTTCCATCGGTTCGATCCCCATACGAGGGGGATAAGATCAAGTAAGTTGGAAAGGGAACTTTCCTGTGGAAGAGTGCTGCCTTTGGTTATAATTAAATTGCCCCAGCACAAGCCATTCTGACCACTCGTTTTGCTTCTCGGCAGTGTAAAGCCGCAGGTACTGTTGAAGGTCTCGGTTGACTCTTTCCGTTTGCCTGTTGGTCTGTGGGTGGAAAGTGGTCGACATACATAATTCGATGTTCAACATCTTGCCGATGTCCTTCATCAGTTGGGCCAAGAATTGAGGGCCTCTATTGGATATAATAGATCAGGGAAGTCCATGGATCTTCTGTTACGGTCGTAACAGGTTACACAAGTAACGTCTCTCATCTTATCTTATCGGAATCACGTGACTCGGATCACGTGACATCCCGTTTCTTTCCACGCTCACGTGACTAGATCACGCGACCTCTCTCCCCATGCAATCACATCGTTTATCCAGGACATTCGTCAAACACGGACACTTGGTCTGGTAGAGTAGACCGTTCCTGAATTATTCCCCCTATGGCTATATTAATCTCACAATAATCACCGTTATGCTTCTCCTTCTTTTCTTCTCTTACATTTGATGCACAGGTTGCATCCTCATTTCTGCTATGCTTCTCATCTTCCATTTCAGCACACGTATTTAATTACTGCTAGTCTAGACCCAGATCTAAGATAGGGTATACACATGTACAAATTATGTAGAATGCTATATAAACCCAGAGGCTAGCACCAAGGATTTCCTCAGTCTAGTTCTCTTGGATTTTACCCTCCAAAGAGTCCCACTCGTCCTTTCCTTTACACTGCTCATGGGCCACTCGCCGGGTACTTCCCCTGGTAGAAGCCACCGCTCGACCTGTTAGTTGTTGCTAGGTGCTAGTACACTTAGAACACTACAGCGTCTCCCTACATCATAGTTTGCTCTCACTAGTTTAGTTGGTTGTCACAACATCGGCCTGAGCTCAGTCCTTAAGCTTTTGGTTGATTTCAATGGAGTAGGCGGGCGAGCTCTTGTGCAAAGGCGGAGGCAAATTGAGGTCCATGATCAGAGATGAGTTTGTCGTGGAGGCCGAAGCGTTTGAATATGTGGGTAAAGAAAAGTTGAGCTATGCCAGCCGCGTCAATGGTTTTAGCACAAGGGGCAAGAATCACCCCCTTACTAAGCCCATGGTCGACCACGACCATGACAGAATCCAGGCCATTAACAGGAGGGAGGTCTGTGATAAGATCCACGGAGAGATGGCTGAAAGGATGAGAGGTGGCGACAGCCAGAGGAATGAGGGGGGGCACCGTGGGGTGGGTGTGGACTTTGTGAGCCTGACAGGCTGCACAACCAGTGACATACCGGCAGATGAAGGCACTCATGCCAGGCCACCAGTAGTCTTTAGACAGGAGGGCAAGGGTGCGGAGGTGACCACTGTGGCCACCAGCAGGAGAATCATGGGCGGCGATGACAAGGTCGGCCCAGGCATTGGCAGGGATGTAGAGGCGATCTTTAAAATAAAGACGGCCATTGGTGAAGGACCAGTTGGCAGCAGCCGAGTGAGCGAATAATGGGTTACCCTCCGCCAAGTTCTGGATGGCGGAAAGGACAAGGGGGTCAGTGTTGACAACCTCAAATCAAATAATGACTTGGGTTGCTTCACACTAGGCTTGCTTTAGAATCAAGAGTTTTGGAGGGAAAACCAACAAGAACTTGACTAGAGTTCTTGTGGCGTTTGATTCAGAGTACTTATAGTGTCTAGGGTGTTTGTACATGTTTACCTACTGGTCCGTGCGTCCTGTAGATAAGGTATGACGTCAGAGATAAGAGATACATGATAAGGGTCTAGATCGTTCTAGCCCTTCGGTAAT
>JBBPMQ010000446.1:0-18822 GCA_038090375.1 Boletus rubroflammeus | reverse complement strand
TGATACTTTCCCATTCAAAGACCTGAGAACCTCCTAAGCAAAGTGCTTAGTATCCCTTCCCCTTGATCTCTAGCAGAGCTAGTTGATCTTCATCTTTTTGTTGTGTTTTGTGCTGCCTAGACATCGCTCCCAGCTCAGGCCATTTCAGGGAGCTATTTTGTCGAAAAGCCTGTATCTTCTTTAGGCTGTCATGGGTGAGGGTGTCAATGCTAAAGTATTCCTTGATAAAGGTTTGTAGGTCCTTCCATATAGGCCATGCGGCATCTCCCCATTCAATGGTGGTTAGTCGTCCATCTATCCCTGGTTGGTACTTCCCTGTATTTTCCCATGGTAAGTTGGGTGAAGCCCTCAGCTTTGTCTGTCATCTGTGAGAGAACTGCCACGGTGCGGACTTTGTCACTTTTCCATGTTTGGGTTGATACCCAGAGGCGGATTTTTACCCACCAGAATCTCCATTTGGCACGGTCTCCATCCCACGTGCCAGGATCTGCAATCTTCTTCATAATATTACTTTTTTGGTCCAGAGAAAGCTCGGCCAACTTGTTGGCCAATTCAGCGAGCGCGTCCATAGTTGCTTGATTGTCTTCAGCCATGTTGCTTCTAGATTCTTACTACAAGGTATCTTCCAACCAAGTTCTGGGCTTCTGCTTGACTATCCGGCGGAGGTGGTAGTGATGTGAGCAAAGGTGGTAGTGGTATCTTCTTCGGCAATATAGCATAAAAACGGGGGTACATAATGCCAAATGGGAGAAGAACGATTCTGAGATACGTAAAAGCGTTGGGTTCCCCCAGAACTCTAAAGACAGCGAGTTCGAATGAATTGCAAGAAGAAATGCCCACGGCGAATGGATGTGATGTCACTGGTGATCACACAAACCAGGGGACCAAATGTATCATATATCCCTATACGCCTGGGTCGATATTACCCAAGAATCACTGCTAGTGCTCTATGCAGAATAGCAATGTTATCCAAATTTCTGATGCCGGACTAAGCGTATGACTAGAGTGGGCCAGGTTCTATTCCTGAGAGCATCTGCAGCTCCAAGCAAGGGTACACAACCAAAAAGAATCCAAGTGCAGGAAAGGCAGTCTAATCCAAGTATAACGAACCCCAAACTATGTTCAGCGATCCTAGCAAAGCAATGTCGAACCGCGCACACGTATACAATGCTTTGCCCACTGCAGGTGGACTCAAATGAAAGCCTCTGCAAACGAAAGATATAAAGGTGTCCTGCAGGACGAGGGGAGTGAGGATAAAGGAAAAGGTGAGCGGAACCCTTAGATGTTAGGCAAGGAGAACAAATGGATTAGACTGCCGTAGCAGTTGCATAGTGTCTACTTTATATACCTGTAAGGAATGCACACAGACCAAGCTGTGTCTGGGAGCGTAAGGCTAAGTATGGTAAGAAAGGAAGCATCTCGTGAGAGTGGTTCCTTGATGATGAGAAATAGAAGAAAAGAAGCAAGCTGACCAATAGCACGTGATCGGTGTATGGTCCGGTCACGTGACTGGTCATGTGACTTTCCCATGATCACGTGGTGACGAAAAGTTTAAAGTTAAAGTGTAGAAATGTATGATGAAGTGTAAAGTAAGTGTGAAGTAGGTCTGTTTCGTAACACATTGAGTACTTCCTGTGCACCTTGCTTTGCTGCTTTGAATGTTTTCTTGTCATCAAGGGCCGCCCACCCATATTCAGTGCCATAATTCACTGTTTTTCATGATTAGGATAAACCCTCACAAATTTAAGCAAGGAAATGCTGTGATAGCAAGCATTTGGAAAGCTGCACAGCATGACAATAGGGGGCGTCATCATCGACGCTCACCGGAACCGTCTGACAGCCACCGGTAAATGAATAAGTGTACACTCTCAGAAAAATGGGATTTCTACCATTCGCGAGTGTCGAATGCAAGAATGCTTTGCACTTCTGGAGAGGACACCAACTCAGAATGAGGAAACCTATTTGTCTGTCACCAAAATTTCACGCGGACATGACATTTCAGCTTCCTGTCGCAACGACGGATTTTTTCGTAGTCTTTCCTTGGATATAAACTCGGTGTTGTATGGTGCGAGGAAAAGGTTAAAATGGAGGACATCACCTTTCATACCAAGGCAAAAATCTTATCATGTTTCCATACAAAGGGTTATGCCCTACTAGCGGACCGAGAGTAATTCAAACCTCGTCGAATATAGGATGTTTCTGGACTCCATATATTGACAGGTCAGGTTGGGTGGGGGTGGACTTGGACCTGGACCTGGACAGCATATCGTCACACCGGGAAATCATATTGTTGGTGCTACTCAATCTGGAATCATTCCCAATTACAGGAAGACATGTGTCAATCTTTACCTCCTGATCAGCATGAGTTGTCTGAAACCTCGCGAGAACGTGCGAAATAGAACACTGTCGAGACACTGACAGCTGTCAGGGCCATCCACGCCATCCACTAGGTGTCTCACTCCGTAAGTAAATAGTAGGGGAAAGCACCCAGGACAGGAGGGGCGTGTGGGCGACGACGATACCCATGCCGGCGGTACGGGGGGCCCTCGGAGTGTGTTGCTGTTATCGGACCAACCAAAGGGTCTGAGAAAACCGGAATTGGAGCTTCCAAGCGGCCATTCTGCCATTCTGCGAGAGGTATCTCATGTTGGCATTTCTCAGCCACTGTGGAGCAGATTCAAGTTATGACACCGGTTGATGACGGCACAGCACTCCTTCCCTACTTGTTTCATCGCTCGCTCCTATATCACCCATCATGCACCATTGTCTCCTCATCCCTGAACTCACACTCTACATCATCCACTTTCTTGCGGATGACCGTCCGGCCTGGCATGACAGTCATTACCTCAGGAATTCCAAGGACGTCGCGAGGCTTGCGCGGACGTGCAAAGCACTCACAGAGCCAGCTCTCAACGTCCTCTGGAAGACCCAACATTCACTTGCCCCGCTCGTCATGTGCTTACCCCCCGACCTCTGGGAGCTAACCAAACGAGGGAAGACTGTCGTGAGTCGCGCTCCTCGCCCGCGTCCTCTGCTTCGCGCTGACGGCCACACTCGTTCCTCTGGATCCACCCATGTAGTCTTTCAAGAGAGACCCCACGTCTCTGGACTGCTCCTCTGTCAAGAAATATGCTCACCGCATCTGGTCCATCTCCCAACCTGCGTCGTTTTCCCTTCCTAGACTCGATGATGCAGCGCTGGCTACCCTCATCACACCGTCGAATTTTGGCGCCTTGTTTCCCTCTCTCCGAGCCCTTGACTACTCCGTCATTTCGGTTGCTGCACCGATGATACATCTGTTGGCGAACGTCTTATCGACCGAGCGACACTTGGAGTCAATGACAAGTCTGAGTGTCATATGTCCGAGGGCTTCGCAGCGAGAAGAAGTCTACAACCTCTTCCACGCTATACGAACCAAAGCAACCCGACTAGAAATTCTTAGAATCGAATCCTTCACTTCTGTGTCATCAAATCCATCCCTAGCAGTGAAGCTACTGGATGGGCAGTTAAGGTATTTGCGGAAACTGGACCTGAGCTGGACGATTCATGTCTCAGCCGAGTGTTTGACGTGTCTCGTCGAGATGGAGTATCTGCAGGAGATGAGTTTATGTGTGCATCACGATATCGCCCTTGATTTCTTGGTAAACGGCTGCTCTTCTGCTGAAATCAACAGTCCGAGTAGAGTGACTCGCAAACGGACATTTCCCGCCCTGAAGTCTCTCAAAGTGGTGGCATATTCGCTCGATCAATGTACAGCTCTCGTCTCGCTCGTCACATCCCCTTTCCTCAATACCATCACTTTCTCATATGACGTACAAGCACCAAGTGCGCTCATCAAGGCGTTTTTCTGCCAAGTACAGAAGACGTGTCAGTATGTCGTCACGACGTCCACATCCACAGCGCTGTCCCCGCCTCGCACTATCTCTCTCACGCTCAAGCACAACCTTGGCCCGTTCTCAAGTGCCACCTCTCCCTTCCTCATCCACCCCTCTCAAACGCTCTCTCCCCTCCTCGCTCTCCGAAACCTCCGCACCCTCCGACTCCTTCATCTCGGCACGATTGCCATCGACGACGGATTCTTGCGAGAGGCCGCGAATGCGTGGGGTGCACATCTCCAAGAGCTCGAAGAGTGTGGGATACCGTGGGTGGGCGTGGAGGAGTCGAAGGATCTACCGGGATTTGTGGCAGCGACGCTCGATGGCATCGGCGCGTTTGTGAGGGAGTGTTCGCGGTTGGAAAGACTGAGAGTGGCCTTTGATGGGATAGACGTGCCAAGTCTAGAGGAGCGTCCTGACGAACACCAGGGGACCCAAGGCGAGCAGGAGAGGGAGCAGGAAGACGAGACGACGTGCGACGTTGATTCTAGTCAGGAGAGCGGACCGCAACGGAGTGTTCCGTTTTCATCGTCTGTACTCCAGGTTCTCAATGTCCGCGATTCTCCGATCAACGATCCAGAAGGCGTCGCCAAGTTTTTGAAGCGCGTCGCGCCAGCGCTGCGTGTGATTTGTGTGGAAGGGTCTTTGGATATGTGGAGGAAATGGAGAGAGGTGGAAGACCGGATGAAGTTGGCCGGGACGTGTTAAGGTGTCCGTCGGGTCAGTCCCCTCTAGAGAGTTAGAGGGAGGATGGAGGCCCGGCGTTGGTCGCAATGATCTAGCTTACATGTATTATTATACTAAGTTATGTGCGGATAGGCAGTGTAGAGATTTGCCGATGTCATATTATGCGTGTCCTGTAGCGATTTCAATCTTCAGGCCATGTTCCTCGAACTCTTGAACGTCTTGAACGCATCTACCAAGTGAGGGAGTATGCTCAAAGGAGGTCTGCGTTTACGCCATCGTAAGAGTGAAACATGGTACAGTCAAGTAATTGATCATAGGATTGATACGACATCTCAAGATCTCGGGGACTAAAGCCAATATTAATGAACTGATCGTGGGCGCCTTCGATAAACCCCGTGTTCATGAGAGGATACAGAGGTTTTTCGGGCGGGCGACGGCTTCTGAGGAGTTTATAGTGATCGGGATTGGCGGCGCCTGACTGGTCTTGATCAGGTTCTCGACTAATTCAGCTCACTGATGAGCGCTCGCATCCGAGTCATTGACTCCACTCCCGATGTAAGACTTTTTGTGGTCAGCGGCGTACGGCTTCGTGTCATCTGCATTCGTCCCGGAACTCGCACCACCATCCGACCGAGGTAGCAGTGCGCGCAAAGTATCTTATCTCTTCCCGAGCATCGCTGAGCTGCTGTTCGTGGTCTTGTTGTTTACCCTGAGCGATCAGGCCAGGGGTAGGTAGAAAGGGTGGTTGAAGGTTGGCGTTGATGGTGCTTGAACCAGGCGGTGGTCGAGAGTCGTTTCTTAACCCACCACGATCCGATCTGCCTAATTGACGTACTAATGCAGGTGGTGTCGCGCGCGCGGGGGGGGGGTAAAGATGCTTTCAAGACGGCAAATATATATTTGGACTCGGTGTAAAGCCCCTTCGTGATGAGTTGATCCCCTGCTGGTGATATAAAAAATGGGGGCAGGGTACATACATCGCAGATAGCTTTTGTGAGTGGATTTCCCGTGTTGTCAGGCACGTTCTACTGTACATAACAACTTTAGATGGATTTGGGTGGCGAAGCCAACGATTGTTACTTACGAGAGATGGAGGATCCTTGTAATGTACTGTATGCTCAGACCTGATAAAGGTATTCTGAACTAGGCATTTATCGTGGGTTCTCGCAGACAATGTCCTAGGGTCCTTCATGGCAAGAAGCGTTACTGAAAAAAAATGCGACAAGTGAGATGTACGCGAGAAACACTCTTGTGCGAAGCATACTACCAGGCTGTCACCTCACTGGGTATTGGCTACTGGGTTCGATTCATACCCACGTTGGGGCGGAGAGTGCAACTGCAACTGCTCAAGCTCGCAGACAAGATACGGACACTAGATATCTTGTAGTTACCGTGCAGTCTTGGGAGTTCGCCTGTCGATCCGGATCACGGCAGTCTTTGTTTATAACCCGGCGGCCAGGTCAGGATCAAGTATCACATGCACAGCCACCCGGGCATCTCAGCCAGCAACGGATTGACTGCGGCGCGGTCATTCGAGCTATCCACAGCAGCCAGGTCGTACCAAGGTCGTGCTGAGACTTACTGCGCTCCAGCAACGCCAACGGTTCAAATCGCAGCTGGAAAGTGCGCAAGTCATTCAACGATCTCTCTAGCGCATTCATGCACTCACTCCAGCTAGAATCCGACGGTGACGCGGAACAGATCAATAATCCGTGGAGCGCAGGTTTGAACGACGAGGGTTCATCTCCGTCGACAGTGACAGCGAGAAATCGCCAACGAGGTGGTGACACAGATTCCGTGTTTCGTGACGACAGCCTTGTTTCGTCTGGGCTCACAGTTTGGCGAGACCGTGACATGATCCAAGTTACTCCTTCGCCCCAACCTCAATCCGCCCAACCGACACACGCGCAGCCTCCAATGGAGGGAACAGACACGACTCCGACAGATCCACGCATCGCATCTCTGAAAGTCATCTTCCCTGATTTCGACGACGCCGTCATGTCTGTAAATCCCACCCTGATGTCTCTGCCCTGGATTTGCTAAAGCGTTCAATCCAGTCTTTCCGTGCTCGAATCGACGAATTATGATCACGATCGTGCGCTCGATGTGCTCCTTGGGATGAACGATCCCTCATTCGTTCCGCCTGCCCTACCCTCGGCACAATCACCCGACCAGTTTCAAACCGCTCCGTCCTCTGATGCCCAGCGTCTCTCACAAGAAGCGCTCGACGAGCAACTCGCAAGGAGGCTCGCCCTCGAAGAACAACAAACTACCACTCAGGCATGGCAACCACAGGGTGTGGAGGGTCAAACGATGTACGAGGCTTATCAGCCCCGACGGGGAGGGAGGAACGACTGGGGTGGTCAGCCCCAGGGTCAGCCCCAGGGTCAACCACAGACCCAAGGTCAGGGCGGAAAGGACACCATGGCAGAGTTCCAGGAAGGGTTCAATCGCATTGCTGAATGTACGTGTCTCGCGGCATCGTCCGTCCGTCCGTCAGCTGGCGGTTCGATCTCATCTATTCCCTTTTTTTCTCTCGTTCACGCGTTTCTCCCTTCATTCTGTAGCTGGGAAGAAGACCTTTTCATCGATCGTATCCAAAGTGAGAGCAAAGATGCAAGAATTCGATCAGGGTCAGGGATGGATGGGGTCCCAGAACCCCCCTCCCGACCAACCCCCACAATCGGCGCCATCATCGCACTCAGGCTATCCATATCATGCACCAGGTCAACAACAGGGCTTGGGACAAGGCGCATACGCACAGCCCGCGAACCCGCAAAGACAGACGAGTCAATCACAGCCAGCTCGGACGAGCACATACCAGCCGTCTCCCCCGCGTTCAGGGGTATCGCGTCCCGCAGCAACAGAGCCTGCACAATCCGCGACCCCGCAGCAGTCTTCGTATTATGATCCCAACGCACGGGGATACGATCTCTACGGCGATGACGAGGAGATTCAGATCATCGACAAGACTACTCCCTCTGTTGCTGCATCAGCTACTACGCAGAGCCCTCCGACACCACCGCACATTGGTAGTCCGGCTACCCCACCGCCTCCGTCAGACACGAGTTCCCTGCCATCATACACCTCGCCCGTGTCGCCCCCACCAAATTCGAGGCTGCCTTCAACCACTCCTCCCTCTCGATCGCTCTCCCCGACGATCACCGGTGCAAAGGGTACGACGCCCGGCACGCCAGGAGGTGTTGATTTCAGTACGTTATTCCCTTTTTTTCTGCCCCCGAATCCCCAGATTTCATTAATCGTACTCTCCACTCCCACGTCGCGTTCATAGGTAAGCTCGGTCTGTTGCCGAAACGGCCGATATCGCTTGTACGGCCACAATCCCCACCTGTCGGCGGTGCCGGTGCCGGTGCCGGTGTCAGTGCACCGCGCGTGGCTACCGCGCATTCGGAGAGTACGACCGCCGACTCGACGGACAGAGAAGAATCCGGGTTTGTCGAGAATCCGTTCGAGGACCAGAAGTGAACGAAGACTTGTGTCTGTTTTGGATTCAGAGTTTTCATAAATGTTTTCATTCCTCCTCTCCTTCTCCTCTCTTCCTTTCGGTGTCAATGACACGTGAACAGGTGCGTAACTAGTACTTTAACTTATACAGACACCAGCCCGCGGTTCAGTACATGTACCTTTGAGGATGTTGTACAGCGTTGGTCAAAAATCCCTTGTCACCATGTTTCGAACGCCAGTTTTGAAAGGAACTCCGATGGTCGAATGTGCTTAGCTCAATGCTAGCAGTCTCCATGTCACCCCGGATGACAGGGGCGCTGATGCCCTGGCAAGCGCTTTTGATCTGAATACACAACTTTTTGAGACATCTACACTTCGTGCTGCGCATTCAACCCTGCGCATCCCTAGTCCTGCATCATCACATCCGTTCCCGAACCGCCCTCCTTTGCCTCCACCGGCGTCCGCCACAACTCACTCCAGCGTGGATACACCCGCTTATACAACGCCACACACACCGTATCCATCTGCGTCACCGGCCCATCGAAATACGCCTTGAAATACCCGTGCGTCCCAAGCGACTCCCGAATGTGTCCCGTACGTCCATGCTTCGTGTGCAACTGCACGGGTTTGAAATACGCCACGTCGTCCGCGTTGAAGAACATGTACCGCACCGTGGCGGTCTTTCGGTGTACCCGGAAAGGGTGGCCGGAAAGGACGATGCGTTTCGCGATGACGCGCGAAGTGTCGGGGTTGAGGAAGGTGCCCATCGCGACAAGCTGAGGTGCTGTACGCGTTACGCGCCAAGTGTAAGAAAGAGAGGGATGGTAGTTAAACGTTGAAAGATGGTGCATCACTCACCGTGTGCATTTTCTGACTCCCGCAGGAGCGTACAGGGCTGTTTGCCGAATGCTACGGGTGCATATATGCTTGCCACGGTCGTCGTACCGTGCCACAGGAAACGCTCAGACTTGTGGACGTTGTTGGCGCCTTTGCCACCTCCCCGAGTGTGTTGACTGTAGATGGGATTGACGCGCAGACGACGGGGTCCATAGCAGAGGATCAAAGGGTCCTGCAGCGATGGATGTTGAAATGGGGTAAACAGTGTGACAGGCAGGAGCGTACCTTGGATTTAACAGATCCCGAGTACTCCGTATTGCGCTGTACAGTGAAATGCAGGACCGTTTTCTTATGTTCGTGTTTCAAGAGACCATAGAGAACGATCGGCCCACGGCTCGAATCACTAGCCTCTTGCGGAATTCCTTCCAAGTACACCACAACTCTCGTTCCAGGCTGTGGCATGTTGGGTGTTGAAGATGTGAAGACGAGTGGACAAGACATACCTCTACACCTTCGGTCTCTGCGACCCGAGATACGACCCGCTCAGTCCGTTTGAATTCTTCAAATTCAAATATTCTGGCGTATTCCTGGGGCAAATTCTCGTACGGATCCCATGGACTTGTCCGAAGTGACCGTAGGCCACGGTACCGTGCAAACCGCGTATGCGCAGGGATATCACGGGGAGTGTCAATTTCATCAGGGTACTCCTGGGCATCGCGTTCTTCTTGAGCACGATTCCGCCAGTCCTGGAGTCTGAACGGAAAGCATGGATGAGTGAATATCAACACTGAGAGGAAACATGTCTGACTGTCTCTCTTCTTCCTCGACATCGAGATCCCGGAACGCAACTACACTCTTCTTCTCGCTCTCAAGCTCCATCCCCTCATCAATGGGTACCATTTCCTCCTCTTCTGCGATTGCATCGTCTTCATGATCACTCCCTTCTTCCTCGTCACCATCTTCCTCGTCAGTCTCATCGACGATCCAGGCAGCTTGGTATTCACTCATGCCTTTTGGTATGCGCTTAATTCGTTTGGGCGTGGTGCCCTTTTTCGCATCGGGTACTTCGACGTCTTCCATACCCTCATCTCGCGTTACCGCCGCAGCCATCTCCTCTTCACTAGGCCACGTCTGCTCATTTGCCATATCATCCGGAACGTTTGTTGAGATCACGGAATCAGCCGTTGAGAGTACCCGTTCCGAAAGAATCTGAGGCTCGATCTCCATCGCAGCTACCTTGTGGGGTTTTGGTCGCGTCGTGGGAGCGGACATGATCTACCAAGCGTGAATCATCAGCCGATCCATGACGATCGAACAGATGGAAGCGCGCACTTTGGTCACTTGATAATCCCCAAAGTTGGGTAGATGCACGAGTCTGTTGGCACTCAGACGACTGCCCCGGACGATGCCCGTCACCTTGAAGGTTCCATCCTCCCACTCCACGCTTTCACCCACGATCCATGTTCTTCCCGATCGCCATCGCACTTCACCCGGCCGTCCCTCTGACAGAGAGCGCAAAGCACTTAGCGAGTCGGAAGGCGAAGACAGATCATACACCCGTCCTTGCGAAGGATCGAAATACTGCATGAAGGAGAGCAAGGATTTCAAAATAGCAGCGCGGGATTTTTGGTCGAGTGAAGATGTGGATGGGTCGGATGGGATCGCAGACACAACGGTCGGGAGGCCTTGGGCTTGTAGTGTACGAAGAAGGGTGTCGCCTGCTTCGGTGACCTCTACAGTCGGACTGAGCAGGAAGAGGACGTAGTCGGCAGCTTTAGCAGCGTCGAGCGCTTCCCAGTGTCGGCCGTATCGGACGGGGATGAATTGAAGGGACGTCTTGAAGCGATGTACCCTAGTAAAGAGCATGATGACGATGGACGATGAATAGTGCAGCTCGAGGACGTACTTCATCTTCCATATCGGTGAATTCTCATCGATGCCATCTACATCTTCTACGACAGATGTTGCGAGCGCACGGACGGCATCATTTGTACGAACGTCTTCGCACAGGGGAATGACCGCGACGATGCGAGGAGCACCGTCCACGCCATTGAATATACGAGTAGAAGCGACAAGGGAAGCACGTTTTGCGGTCTGCGCTTGCTTTTGTGTGTTACGCCTATTCAGGCGAACCTGCGTCGTGGTGCTCACGGCAGGTGATTTTGGGGAGGGACGCTGAGTACGTCCTGACGAAGGATGTGAGGCGCTGACGGTACAGATACGATAAATTCACCTTTTGCAAGTTCTTTAATAGATGATTTCGTGGCATACTTTGATTTGAATGGTTTGTTTTGCTGCAGGAGGACTTGGATTGGAGAGATTAGCGCTCGATGATATGATCTGTGCTTACCTGCTTGAGCGTCGGCCGATGGTGGTGTACAGTTTCGACCATGATTAAAACTGATAGCGGTCCCAGCACCGCGCTTGGGTGTTAAATAGTAATGTCCGGGAACCAGATAACCTCCCAGATGCTGGAAGATAATTTTTGGTAAGCCAAGCGTAGCGTCGTGTGAAAGCTGGTTCAGAAGCTCATCATCAACCGAGAACTGGTCTTCTCAGTCGTTCCAAGCTATGGACAAGTCCTACAAGACGCACCACAACACGAGCGTCGATACGATATGCAAAGGACACACGCCGCCGTGTTCGAAAGCTGCTCGTAACTTTGTGAACGTACCCCCGGAGGTATCACACGAGCATCCACCACCGATAATTTAGGTAAACAAAACACTGGTTATTTTTCGTTCCCAGACAATTTCCAGAGTCTCACTCCTATAGGGCCTTTGTACTTTCCGAGGCTCAACGCAAAGATGCATCATGCCCTACTTATATCGGAGGTCTCCCGAGAAATATGCGGAGTGTTGGACCAATCGTCTCTCCCTGCAGTGGCGCGCACCTGTCACGCACTCCATGACCCAGCTCTAGACGAGTTATGGAGGGATTTGTACAGCATTTATCCCTTCGTGGATCTCTTGACACAGGCTAGGCTCGGGGAGAGTCAACAGGCACGTCCAAATTCTTTGCCCCTTATTTACACCCATTTACATTCTGCGCTCTCGGTAGACTTCTGTTCAGCGTCTAACTTCGCAGCAATGAATGACCTTACGCAAATATTCGGCACACACCCGATCGCTCCACATGTGCATGATCGACGCCTCACCCTATTTCGACCGATTCCAATGTCTCTCCGACCCACCTGATCGCGATTCCTTCTTCCCGAACTTGCGAACCATCGCATGGTATCCTGACAATCACCTGGCAATGCTACCCTTTCTCCGCCTCCTATGCGGACCCGCATTAACCTCGCTTTCTGCTGAGTTCGCTACTGACCCAGCCAGTCTCTCAATGGTGGCAGCTTTAGGAATTATTTGTCCAAACATCACCGAGATATCGATTTCCGCCTCAAGCGAAACTCTCAGCGACGATCTGACGAATGCTCTCTCAACATCAATTTGTCACTGGAAAGACCTTAAACGGGTTTCATGTGATGACCTCACAGTTACAGCTATGGAACACCTTCGTCACGCGAGAATTTTGGAGTCGTTGACGGCGTGCGCCTCAGGGCACATGTCGTCATTCTCTCAATCCCTCGATGTACAAGAATGGTCTTTTCACCGCCTCGAACACCTTCACTTATACACGGGAATATTGTCGACGGTAACCGCTTGTCTCAGGGGCCTCCGCCTAGCGTTGAAGGATTTCTGGCTTGATCTATTCGATGCGGACGATGTGTTTTCCGCCCCATCCCGTTTGCGGGACTTGTTCACAGCACTCGCAGAGGCTTGTTCGCATGCTTGCCTCACCAGGCTCTATCTCTGCGTTATCCATCCATACTTCCCGCCCCCATCTTCGGCGGCAACGATACGCGACATTAGACCCCTTTCATGTTTCACTAACCTCCGGGTTGTTTCCTTGGAGGGACTCTCCACATTCGCATTCGACGACGATGACATCGCAGTGCTAGCGTCCGCGTGGCCAGGCATCGAAGAGCTCGCACTCTCGACCTACGTCGATCACCCAGATGCGTCCCTGCCAACCTTCAAATCACTCTTACACCTGGCCTGCGCTTGCCCAAAGCTAACGGCGCTCTCGCTCGTCGTCGACACCACGAAATTCGTCACACCGGTTGAAAGTGACGCACGCTCAATCATTTTACACGAACTTCGCCTCGGAAATTCTCCTATCAGTTCACCCATCACCGTCGCCCACCTGTTGCACAGTCTCTATCCTGCATTGAAACATGTTGATATGAGTGTGTGGAACGGGGAGCCCCTGAATCGTCTGCCTCGGCGAGATCGGTACGAGGCGTGCTGGGGAACTGTGAACATTGAACTTCGAGATTTGAGGGAGAGATACGAAGACGAGTGAGTCTTGACTAATGTCCACTCTGTTGCCGCTATTCTGATCATCTGATGCCGCGTTAAATAGTGGTACAGACTAGTAGTTTAGACAGCAACGACCTATTTTTTTAATTCCAATATAGCACATGCCCTTTATTTGCAAGTCCTTTCATGCCGGGGATCACTGAGACCACGTTCCAGCGCGAAATGCTCATCAACATTATCCTTTGATCCGACGTTTTAACAGCATGAGCCGGGAGGATCGATCGTCTCCGTACACTTTTTTGCAGGGGATCCAGCCAACGGCTAGCCTGTCTAGACGCCAGGAGGGTGTATCCTTTGTCCCCCCCAAGTCCTCGTCCAACCCACGTCGATTTGTGACCGGAAATCCTCGCCTCTTCCAGGGTTTGCCTGTGCCATGCGTCCATAGTAATACGTCGTCGACATTCGACATTTTTTCTTCGACAGTGTAACGTGTTGATCAGCTTACCTCGGGGCTTGACTGATACATCTTATCCAAAACGTTCAGGATGAAATCTGGCAGCAGAGTTGAGCGACAGAATACATTATGATCGTAAGAAAGCATATGCTGGGGTGTCCCTCATTCTCTCCGCACTCCTCCGGCAACTCCCCCGGTCAGGATACTTGGTAGCTCATGGCTATCGATTGCATACAGCAAGGACACCGAACCACCCATCAATAAAATCAAGGTGATCACGGTACCAGTTATCAAGACGAACGGGCTGAAAAGATCAAGTTGTTACGGACTGTAATACGCAAAAAGCCGAGCAAGAAACTCACCCGCTGACGTCCCTCCGCTCGCACATCTCACCTGCCCAATTCTGGACTTTTCCTGCTTCGCTGATGGTGGTCGTACAAGCACAGACGAAGCATTCCTGTCCTGCACGTGTTGTATTTGTGCACTGTCCATGTATAGAGCAAGAGTTCGTCGCATTGTTGCAGGCAAGGAGGGAGCTGAAACATGACGAGAGCGCTTTCACGGGCGAAAGAGAAGGTGTGACCGGGGCAGACTGATCGGCGAGTAGAGGACTCCTTCTCTGGGTGCTCGGCGCATATGTCATCAATGCGAAGTGAACCGACTTGTCAGCCAACACGACCTCGATGGCAGCCTGCAAAGTTTCGGTGGCGAGTTTATACTGCTCGCTGGACTTGCCGTACGACGCTGCGAGCTTGGAGATGCCCGTCAACTCGAGCGCTGCAAAGCGATCGGACGCGGGTGTCGAGTCGAGGTAGTTTACAAGGGCCGACATTTCGGCCAAGAATGCTTCGTTGGCCGGTGTTGGGGCAGAGAAGATGTCGAGCGCACGAGGGATACCTTGAGTCGGGATGGAAGGCTCGCTGGCGACATGCGTGTATACATGCGAAGCACGCTGAATGCATGTCTTCAGAAATGATGACAACGACTTTGATTGAGATTCTGAGAAGGAGAACGATGGCTTGAACGTCGATGGAACAACATCTGTACCGAAATGAGTGGAAATTGAGTGAAGGACCTTCATGTCACCTACCACGAGCATATGCCTCGTCAACGAGTAATAGTAAAGCACTCTGGTCGCCTTGCCCCACAAATTCGCGTTCCTTGAACAAATGGTTTAACCGCCCTTGTTGATCGACGACCTCAAATTGCTCGAGGTTAAGGTGAGCTGCGACGACAAGATTTGCCTGCTGCGGAGAGAGGCGAGAGGGTAAGGAATCTGGTGGATTGAGAAAAACCGTAGCAGCCTGCGAAAGGCCGAAGAAGAGGGAAGCTGCCAGTAGTCCGTACATCCTGGCCAAGACGGTCGAGGAGGAGAATGCTAGTGTTGTTGCCTGTTTATTACAACTCTTTGTATTACATCAACTACTCAAACAAAAAATTTATCCAGACGGAGCCGGAGAGTACAGTTCTACCCCGCCTGGTCCAGGCGGTTTCTTGAAATCTTTGATAACTTTCTGTCCCCCATCAGGTAGCTTCACCCACTCCATAAATTTTTTCCGTATCACCTCGTTCGCAGGGTTCCCCTTGGCCCCTAAGAGAACGTGCGCGGGATTCAACAATAGATCGCCTGGGTCAGTATCCTTGCCTTCGGCGAAGATACTCAAGGTAGACGTGACGTCCTTGGGAGAGGACAGCCATGTACCCTTATCAGTTAGGGTATACTCGTACAGCAAGGACGCTGCCTTCAGTGCTTGAAGCGGGAACCGCGGGTACTGATGGTACCATTTTGAGTATGCTAACGCCCAAGGGACCTAGCGGCGACGGTCAACTGCTCGCACGTCAAAATTATCCACAGAATTCAAAGGCGTACCTGGCCGATCGCGCAGAACAGCTCACTCTCTTTGATGTTCGTCGCGCTCTTGTCAAAACGGGAGAGGAAACGAACAGGCTCCCGAACGCTTGGTGGCGTCTGAGGTGTCCCGATGTGAGGTCGTCTTCTCTCGGAACAAAAGGCAAAAAATACCAGCAAATCCTTGTTTCCCTGGTCTACGAGCCGGTTGAACATTGCAAGAACGTCGTGCCCACAATTTTTGAGGTTCGCGGGATCTGATGTCGGTCCTACGAGGAAAAAGTGGTCCTGAAATGACAATAGTCATTGCCACATGACGGTATGGCACACAGACATGACACCTACGCGGAAACCGTACACTCTCGCTACTGCAACACCAGTCTTGCGCGCTTGGTTTTCCGCAGCGTCGTTATAAGTGACCGCAATATCAACTTCCCCTGCAGCGAGAAATCCTAGGCTTTCAGTGGTGTCTCCTAGATACCAGCCAACCTGATTGCGCACTGGTCGGAGTGATGCAACAGTTAGAGTGAATATGGACAAACTTTAAAAGGTGCGATGCCCTCTTTGTGACAGTACTGAATGAAGGCATTGGCCCACGCGCCAATGAGGCCAGATTGGCCAGCCCCACCGTTTGCGATTCGCAGCCGAATCTCCTTTCCACCCAACCCGCCGTCATACTCGGCCTGCGGTTGGATGGATGCATCCGCGATGGCGACCCCGGACCCCATTGGTAGCCTACTGGGAATTTTCAAGGCAGAACTCGAAAATTCAGCTCAAGGACGGATGCGAATACAGACATGCCCCACATTGAATGACGCGGGATAGGCTCCGTGCTCGCAACTCGCAGGACCGTCCCTCAGTGGGGGTTCAAGAATTTAAGTGGCAGCTAATGCCCTTCTAACTCAGATCCACGAAGGAATCCATCGCCGCCGATTCGCCGGAAATAACTCGACGCGAGGGCGAAGTCCATATGCACTTCGAATGATATCTTGAAACGTGTTCGGCTCAGTACAAGGTTCGGCTGGTTATCAGTTTTACGGTTCGTGCTTGCGCAATTCAATTATGATAGAGTTAAAGGGGTGGAATGGAAGAACTGCCACTTCTGTTCACAGGCTTACCACCGATAATACATTTGCCCCACAGCGACCTAGTGATAAGCAACCAATCGCTTTTGTTGTAAAACGGCCTGATACCTGCCCGAGGCACTGGGACAAGGCGATACGCCGGCCCCCTATTACGATCATCGGGCTCATCCAGATTGCTGATTTCGGCACGGGCGTTATCCGCCAAACCCCGGAAGCGGCAAGGTGTGTCGATAACACGGTTTATGTAAGTACTCCAGCGCCTCACTCCGTCCACTTACTCGTAGCACTCTTGTGATATGGAGATGATGGTGAGTTTACAAGTATCATGAATGATGAATGGGAGGGAAAAAAGATAATCCACTTGGTATAGTACTGACTTACAAGTGTTATGCATGATGCATTATGCGAGCGAGCACTTACCGTACCGATGCTTCGCGAACCACGGTGTGACGTTTGATTGAACATCTTACTTTTACAGCATCATACATCGTTATCATCTGGTTCTCGAGCAGAATTTCCAGCGACCCTCTGTATCGATTGGCTCGCAAAAGATCAATAGTCTCGGACGCGGCGGTGATGTGGTCTGTGCGTGGGAACACCACATTGATACGCTGCTGAGTTTGAATTTGCAAGCTTGTCCGGTTAGTCATTGAACTATAAAAGCTCCCTCTCTGCCTCTCACCATTTCCGCTTGCTGTACCAGGCATCGTCGGCGTCGTTCACAATGTCGAATAAGATTGTGGTGAGCTGCTCGCCCGACCTTGGTTGTAGTAGTCCAGTCAGGTAACAGAGAAATTTTTGAGCCTTCCATCTACCGCGCCGTTATAGACGAAGTCATTGCTGCCATTAAGCCCGAATTCGACGAATATGGTGTTAACGAAGACGTCCTAGCTGACTTGCAGCATGTAAGTGGTCGTTGATCCGTTTGGTAGGGTAGGGTTGACCATCCCCTCGCGTAGAAATGGCAAAGCAAAGTCGTTGCATCACACGTCGCTGAGTTTGAGCCACAACCTCAGCAGGCTGCTCAGCATCATCCCGTTTACCCGCCTCATCCGATGCATATGATGCCGCATCATCCTCACTATCCGCCCCCTCACAATCCTTATGCGAACCCACCGCCACAACAATCAACGCAGGTGAAAACTGAGCCGGTGGATAGTCGGTACATCCTGAGCGGTCCTCCTGGAATGTCGCCTTACGCGCTACCACCTCTCCCTGGGCCTCAGCTAAATGGGATGAAGCCACCTGCGTATCCGGGAGGACAGCAGGGCGTGTTATCTTTTTCCCCTCACCCACCGCATCTTGCGCGTCCCGTGGCTGTCCCGCGGCCATATGCCCCTCCGGCACTGGCGACCGCAGCCTCGCAGCCTGCCCCAGCTTCCACAGCAGCACAGCAACCTGCTCAGTCCAATCAAACTACTCAAGCCACGATCGCACCTCAGCCAGCGGTACAGGCAGCACGTCCAACGGGTCAGCAGATCCCTCAAGTCGACGGGCCCGGATCCATTTCCGATTCGGAATCGCCATCCCCTCCGCCGAGTCAATCATATGCACCTCGCCCCTCCCATCCGTCATTGCCTCAACCTTCGCAAATATCTAGTACGTCTCAACCAGGGGACGAGGTAATCAACAGCGACTTGGATGACTCTGACACGGAAGGTGAGGAGGACACAGAAGAAGGCGGCCAAGGAGACACGGACATTGTGTTCTGCACCTACGACAAGGTTTGTTCACACGCTAAATTATATTTACCGTTAGTCTCACCGTAGCTTTGCAGGTCGGACGAGTGAAGAACAAGTGGAAATGTATCCTAAAGGACGGCATGATCCACATCAATGGCAAAGATTACCTGTTCGCCAAATGCACGGGGTAAGATCCGTTCGGTGTTTCTGGACGAATTATCTCACAAACTATCCTATAGTGAATTTGAATGGTAGTCGTGTTCTTGAGCACTTTTCTGGGGCCGCGGTCGTTAGATTATCTGCATCGCACATTGTTACTCTGCACATTTAAGTCATTACTCGTAACTGAGATCGTCGCTTCCCATGTATAACAGTAATACCATCCACCATCATGCAGCGAAGGTCAAGGTGATGTTCTGTGCAACAGACAGTCGATAATTTCGGGACTCCATCTTTCCACCCTCAGCGACACACCCCACGGCGTATGTCCCGCTCTTCTAAGATGGTGATGGTGATGATGCGACGATGGACCGAGTTATATACCACCTTGAGGGAGTGACGGTGAT
>JBBPMQ010000445.1:0-18829 GCA_038090375.1 Boletus rubroflammeus | reverse complement strand
ATATTGCACGCCGCGGTCGTCCAAGTCTCGTCGAGCGACGCGGTAGGAAATTACTGTGAGGGGTCTGACCGTCCCCGGTCGTGTCAGAGGGTGCATCGCTCGTGCAGCCCGTACCTTGCGAGACTTATGTGATGGTGATTGCATGAGATGCCAGTCCGCCGGATCACCGACGTGGGTGGCACCAATGCATCCCAGTTGGTGCTGATGCCCATGTCGACCGACGCACCCGCGCCGAACGTTGACTTCGTTATCGATGGTGCCATAGCTCGTCTGAGTGAACAGGAGGACCGATTCGATATAGTCATTCACGACGGTCAGGGATGGCGCATTCGCCGTAGCTGGCTGCACCCACTAGAGCAAGAAGCGAGAGCGCATATATGACGTGGGGACACGATCTCGAGAAAAAAAAAATCTAGAAAGTGATGGCGAGACTCTGTCTGGGCATCTTGTGCGCTTTTCTTTTTTTATATTATGTCCCCCTCTTTACATGGGCCCACTTCGTCCGTCCGTTAGAACAGGAAAGAAAGTCGTGAGGTGGTACGTACCTCTGGTGGACGAAATGCGCAGCGGGGTGATTGGGCAAATTTGATCCTTTTGGCCGCGGCGATGCGCACCGCGACAGGGCATCAGTTTGAAAGAAGACACATATAGTTCACTTGCCCGCTTTCTGTTTCGGTTCAACGTTCAAAACAAATTCGAGGCGTCACTGTTGTTGGAGACGATGTGAAGAGCTTTATAAGACTTCTTCCTCGTTCGCGTCGCAACTGGGAGTTTGGGAGGACGGCCGCAATATGTCGGCAAGTGAGCCTGCCAGTGGCTGTCTCCTGCATGAGCACGTCACTACTAACAATGCGCAAACGTGATGCATGTCTTAGACTTGCAAGCTTGCTAGCTGGTAATTGTACGATGATAGTATCGAGTCAATAGCGATCGAAAGTTTCGAAACCGCTTGTTCAGATCCCGTGACGAGGCATCCAAGACGCAGCACAAAACAGCAGTATCCGGATCGATGGCCTCGAATGTCGCGTATAATACTTGCGCGAATACTACGACAAGGTTAGTCCGTAGTGCAGGTACTACGATTTTTTTCTTCGCTAGAGGGCAAACAGCATGTGCCCAAGACATGTACTGTATAATCAGTGTACCTCTAGCTCCCCACCATCCCTCTCTTTCATATGGGTATGTTTCTTTCAGACAAGTCGATTTTGAATGAAGAGATTGGGGGAAGATAGGGTGGGGGGTGATGAGAACGATGCTGAGTGTAGGTGAGTCTGTGTATGTGACGCATGTATCGTATGCACAACGTTGCACGCGTTTAGTGATAAATGAGGCCTCGGGGGGCGACAAATCGTCGACTCCAAGTGGGATTAATATCGGATCGGGGGAATTGGTTCCGCACGGATGCTAGAGAGATCGACGGCTTGATCGATCGCATCGTCTAGTTCCCCGATGAGAGCGCTGCAGGTGAGCGTCAGATTAAGCGTCTTGTTCTTGACAGATGGAGGAGGGGAAAACTAGGAAGGCGCAAGAATGATGTAATAGAACCAGGTGGGAGAATTCTTCAAGGCAAGGAAAATAAAAATTGCATAGAAAAGGGATAAAGAAGCGAAAGATGAGAATAGGGGGATCTGAACGTACATCATGTCACCCTTGACGAGGTAGAGTCCGAGTGGGATTTCCTCGACGCCTTCTTCCATGCTGTACACACGCTCCTTGGACTCGGAGAGGACGACGTTGGATTTTTGGTCAAAACCTGCGAGTACTCCCTGTCACAAGCGCGTGGCGCCGAATTGAGCAGATTTCACAATAGTCTTGAGAACAAACGAATGTGGCTCACCACGATCGCCCTGCCATCTTGGAGCACGAGCAGTACACGACCTTGCGAAACGAGAGAGGGTCAAGACACGGAGAGCAAGATCAGGCATCTGGAGCTCACGGTCGACATAGCCCTGGAGGCTGGCCATTTTGAACGTACGTGTGCGTGCGTTGTGGAGATGACGGATGACGTTTTGTTGATAGCGATGGATAAGATTGCGACGGGACTGCCGCCTAGTGCGTGCGCTGAATATCTCCACGCCGACGTTAGTCGATGATGATGATCAACAGGGTAGATCTGTCTGGGGTCTTGCCACGGGGGGCTCCGCCACGTGGTCTAGTAAGGCGAACTAATAACTTGAACTTGCTTGCACAAAGAACGCTAGGGACAAGCAAGAAGATAACGCATCGTAATCAGAAAAATAGAAGCATATCAAGTATCGAATACAATTACGCACAACCGAGGCAAGATGGTACAACAAAAGCGATACTTAAGCGGACTCAAACGAAAAGACATCCCTTGAACTGCGGATATGATCGTCCATGATCACTACGTAGGGAAGGTCTTGTCTCCCTCCCACTTGACCGTCACATTCCCTCCAAGATCCTGGTGAATGCGTGACTCCACCTTCGCCTTAAACTCCTTCACCAGCGACCGCATATATGCGTTGTTGTAGCCCTGCTTCGATTTCACCTCTATGTGAAGCGTCTGATCATCATCGATCCCGACCTCCTCAGCCAAAGCCTTTAGGTTGTCGGCCTTCCCCCACCCTGTGTTGACATTCATGTGGATACTCGTAGCAGCTGAGATCTTCGATGAACCATGTTCATCGATCAGCTTCTGGGTCGCCAGGGAACGCGCGGTGATGTGGAATTGCTCCACGTGAATAGGGATGATGTGGTTCTGCAAGCCGGAAGCTTTGACTTCACAGTTGAGGTGAATGGCCAGCTCGTTCCCTCCTTTCACGGGCTGCAACCCGCCTTTCCGGGTTTGCGCGGGCACGACGACGTAGTGCGAGATCATGTTCAAACCAATGTTGCCAGTCGTTCCTGGGCCGAATTTGAACTCGTCTACGTAGAGGCCATTGAAGACATGCTGAGAAAGGAATTGATCAGGATGCCTCAAGGCAAGTTCCGATGCGGATTTGAGGTCGGCCATAGTTAGACTGTGGTAAAGGCTGAATAACTTGCACGAGGATCTCGAGAAGGCGAGTTGATGGGCTGACAGTTATGCTTGCAGCCAGTGATATTTAAGGCTCACCGTATGTGCCTAGGCGGGCGAAAATGCTCGCATCTGCAGTGCAATGTTATACATTCCCAGCCTTCCGCAGCTCGTACCTGTGAACTAGGGCGACTCAGAATCTGATAAGTTAGTCTGGTGACCAAGCCGTCCCGATGGCGACTAGGAACTGGTGATGCATCACCGTATGTGCCTAGGCTGGGGAAAATACACGCATCCGCAGTGCAATGTTCCATATGCACTTTTATTCACTCCGTGAAGCTCTACGTGCCTCGCACGTCGGTATATATCATGCTCACCGCATTTCATGTGTGCGCACCGCGCTTGGGTATCGTATACACCATATGTGTTCTCGTTTCGCCCACGTAGTATGTGCCAACCAAAGGTTCCTGACCACGTTACACGCACAGTTCAGCAATAAAACAATATTCACCATACTTTGCACCGTTGCCGTGCTCTACTACCTGCACATATACATATAACAGCAAAGGCTTCTATAGAAATCATAAGTGTAACTTAGTAAGACTTTGATAAGATGGTCACAAACCTCGTTGACGAAATGGTCACATTGAGGGGAAAAAGTTTCCCTTTAGTACATCATGGGGCGAGAACATGCGACACACAAACGTGGTGCACAGCCTGAGTGGCACTGTGCACAACACGAAACACGGTGAGCATGAGATATACCTGCGAGGCAAGCGGAACGCGGTGTGAATAAAAGTGCATCTGTATGGTGTCACCATAGGCACTTGCCTAGAATGTGATAAATTAGCGATGTCCATCAGGCTACCAGCTCTCTGCAGTGTTGTACATTCCCACCAATTCGCCGCTCGCCATCTGTGGAGCTAGCGTGACACGAGGTTCATACGCCTTAGTACTTCAAGTTACCTAGAATGTAGTAAGTTAGTTAGTCCGGTGACCAAGCCATCCTGAGGGCGAATGAGTGATGCCGTCAAGCCAGGCCATTCTGCAGTATTGTACAATTCGCACCATTCCACCGCTCGTACTACAGTGTGGAGTTAGCACGACTCGACTGCCGGCTCGGAGGTTCATATGGGCCTTGGCACTTATCTAGAATGTGGTAAGTTACACGGGGAATTCCATTTCCCCAAAATACAATTGAAAACAGAATTACTGAATAAAATATGTTGAGGACATCTATCAATTGTGGGGCTTAAAACATTGGAATCACGCAGGGCCCGAAATACAGAATTACAGATTGGAATTCCCTAACCAAGCCAGGATCCTGATGACCGGCCGGCGACTGACTAGTAAGAACTAGTAATGGATCAGGCTGGACCTCCGGCACTATTAGTATCTAGGCCAGGCCAGGAGGAAAACTACAGTACGTACGAGGTTTCCGTCGTCCGAGTAGTAAGTGATTATAATAGGTAATCAGTGACTATACTACGTTATCCATTTGCTGAAATTGCTGTCCAATAATTCCGAAGAACCAACAGGAATGAATACCTATGTCAAATGTATTCCTTCATAGTAAACATGAGTGTTGATAAGTCGTGGCTTTGCTGCAGCTGGGGTCTTGCCAGCTGCGCGGATTTCTGATAAACACCTTATACTGTCCAATCTAATTAGTAACATTTTTCCTATCAGCAGTGGCACGTCGGCAAGCCGATTATAGCAATTAAGCGGTGTCGGGCTGTACAAGCCAAATCGATCTGACTTCCTTTTGATATGGAAGGGTCGCCCCATGTCCAAACGGAGTCAGCGCGCCGTTTTCGTTTTATTGTCAGGCTGCTGAGCCCGCGTTACCCGTTGCCTCCGGCGTCCACTGTGAGTCTCTCTCAGTCTCCAGCTTGACTACGACCGTGTCTAACATTCTTCATAGCATTTCCGAACCACCACTCGCTGTCGACATGGGACAAGACGAGAAGAACCGCCACCTGCAAGACCCCACTGAGAAGCACGAGTTAGCTCAGCTGCAAGTTCAAGAACACGACGAAGAGTCCGTTCCCTTCAGCTCCGAAATTGAGCAACGACCACTTGACCGTGACCAATCTTCTGCATCACTCCCAACGCCCGCTACAACCCCATCCAAACCGCAGCGTGCCAAAATCCCTACCGCTGCTATCATCCCTGTATGGATAGTCCTCAGTTCGGCTGTCATCTTATACAACAATCGTGTGTACAATACCTATGGATTCCGCTATCCTGTCTTTCTTGTCACTTGGCATCTCACTTTTGCCGTCAGTCTCCATCTCCTCCCTTTGTTGTCGCCTTCTGACATGCTTGTGAGACAGGCTATCGGCACAAGAGTGCTTCAGCGTACTACTAATCTACTGGATGGCGTCAAAGACGTCCACATGTCTCAAGCGATGTTCATGCGCTCTATCCTCCCTATCGGCCTGCTCTTCAGCGGCAGCCTCATCCTCAGCAACACTGCGTATCTGTATCTCAGCATTGCATACATCCAGATGCTCAAGGTATGCTCAGCTGCATTTGTGAAACACGTTTCACCTCTCTATTGCCACCCACATATGTTGGTTGTCGCTGACATGATAAATCGTAGGCTTTCACGCCGGTCGCGATCCTTCTCATCTCGTGGGTTAGCCGGATAAAGGAACCAAATCGCCGTCTAGCTATGATCGTATTCATGATCTCATCAGGTGTTGCCCTCGCCTCCCACGGAGAGCTTCACTTTAACCTTACTGGATTTTTGACGCAAGCCGCTGCCGTTGCCGTACGTATCGCTGCTCTAATCCTCTGATGCCGCCGTGATTAACGCTGGAACGGATCCAGTTCGAGGCGTCTCGTCTGGTCATGATCGAGATCCTCCTCCATGGACTCAAGATGGATCCTCTCGTCTCTCTGCACTATTATGCACCGGTCTGCGCCGTCATCAATCTCCTCGTCATTCCCTTCACAGAGGGTCTCGCGCCATTCTATGCGATCGCCGCTGGCGAGATAAGCTGGGGGGTCCTTATATCCAATGCCTTGGCGGCGTTTTTGCTCAACATTGCTGCCGTTTTCTTGGTGGGTGCCGGCAGTGGCTTGGTATTGACACTCGCGGGCGTGTTCAAGGTCGGTTCCATCATTGTACGTTTGAATGACGGAAGTTTTTAATGCGCATTATCCACAAGGATATTCTTCTTATTGCTGGTTCTGTACTTCTGTTCGGTGCACCCATCACGCCGCTGCAGATTTTTGGTATGACTTTCACCATTGATTCTCACATTCACTCGTTGAATCATGGTTACTAGGCTACTCTGTCGCGCTGTGCGGGCTTGTTTTTTACAAGACGTGCGCCGGAAAGTAATGCGATGTGGTATCATCTACACCCCCATACCTTTCGTCGTGCTAGAATATTCCGATAGATTTCCTTCCTCCGGACTCACGAGACGTGAAGAAAAAAATGCTTTGGTCAAGATCCCTGTCTGCGAATGTCTGCAGTTTACCTACGCTGCTATCTCGTATGACTTGTCTTGTCGTTCCCTCCGAGAATTGGTTTTCATTGTGCTTCATCTCCCGCTCGCTACCATACCATGTATCTTTGCATACTCATCCATAGATACCATCTACACTATAGAAGGGACGGTTTCGATTGCCCGGAGTGACAGATAAATACTGGTATCATCTCTAGGCAAGGGTTTATAACTAGGCATAACGACGGACGAACAAGCTAGAAATCATAGTAACCGTAATTCCGGATATTGGACAGTGACGAAGAATGGATGTCAGCATTCGCATTTAACAGGCTGCTTATCCAGATAAGAGGATGATAAAACATGAGATGCATGAGAGCCCGAGCTATGCTACGCGGGGATGCGAGTTTTCAGCTCGGTCCCCTCGGTGGATGACTACGATTCAATATATGTAACCTCGCGTAGCTGTGAAAACTTCAGTCGACTTAGGGCTAGATCCAAAACGTTAGACCACTTTCGACCATGCACTCTCGACGTTTAAGTGTTTCTGCTCGACTGATATGATGTGCTGTTTCCGTTAGCCGGTATTGCGCACTTTGCGGAAAGGTATAAATACTTGCTGTTAGCTGCCTCAGTCCACCAAGCACTCGAGCTTATCCCCAGTCTTCTAATTCAAACTCGATCACGATGCGTTTCTCTTTCTTCGCTGTCCTTGGTTTGGTTGCGTTAGCTGTCGTCAACGCTTTGCCTGCCCGCAACGCTAACTGCTGCGATAATGACAATGTAAGGCTAATCTCGCAGGTCGACAAGTAATATGACATACTCATCAATGTGACAGGATCGCGCGTATCCTTGCGCTCAGTTCTGCCGCACTAAGTATGGTGTCCCTTCTAAGCGCGTTGCTTAACCTACTAAGGATGGATGCTGCTACGCTGTGAGTTTGATTCATACCATCGAGATATGCGATATCCTAATCAGTGTGACGTTAGGGTGGAGGTCTGTGGGTCCATCTGCCACCGTAGCGAGATTCCAGCAGAGGCTACGCAGTAAACCTTCAATTTGTGGGTCGGAAAAGAATGTTCAGTAGCCATATGCTTAGTTCATCATATAGTCACTACGAAAAAAATACCTGGGTGTAGCGTCGGTCCAAGCATTACTATTATCTTCAGTGGAAGGGAGTCGAGTCGAGTTGGCACCGGGCAACCATAGAGATAATGGGTAACCAGGCTACAGTGTATCACATTTATCGAAAAGGGTACCTTGGTGCACATGAGAAACAAGCAGTTCCTCGTTCTCCAATATTTGCTCAGACAAAGACTCACCTTGATATATGGTCCTGTAGTATGTTACCTCATGTTCTCGGACGGTTCTCGGATGAGATTTTTGTCGCATCGACCCTTGATTTTCATCTTCCATGCTTGCCGCCGCATTGCCCCAAAGTAAGCCGCAACGCTGACGCTGTTATCAACAACTTGAAGCCTTCCAGCGTGATAACAGCGAAAGATGAGTGGCCGTGCACCCCAGAACGAATCTACTGAGTCTGCACTAGTAATCTATTTCCTTAGTGCAACTCTGAAACACCCAGTTTATTAACCGCTTTGCAAGTAGCCCGCATTCTGGATTTAGATACCAAGGCCAGGTCAACATATTTCAAATGACGTGAAGTGTGCTGGAGTCAGGGCCATGACACTCACTACGAGATTCCTCGCACGGAGGACATTATTCGTGTCGGGACGACGATTAACTGTGGATGCCGAACGAACAAGAGTCGTTTCGTCTGCGTAAGATGAGCTCGATGCAATACAAGAGGCGATACCATGGAAATGTTACTCCGCAAGATAGTTGACTGGTGTTTGATACGTGCATGTTCAACGTTCAGTTCAGAAGCATCTTCCTGTTCAAGGCACCCAACTTATGCAGACGAAATCACACGAGCAACATCGAAAGAAGAACCCCTCGCTCAACTTCTCGCATTCCCGGGAATGGACATGTTCCCATATGTCTCCCCGCCGTCTCGGACTCGTGTCTCCTCTCGCGAAGGACACAAAAGTCTCACTACAGCGAGTAGACCGCGTGCACCGCCTGGCGCGTTCCAGGAAGACGATGAGGATCGACATGATCAACATCAAAATGAGGATGACAATGAGGAAGAGGAGGACGATCGGGCGTCGCAGACCACACCCATTAATTCACCCCGCCGAAGCACGCGCACGAGAATGCAGGTCCAGACTCCTTCGCGTCCTTCTGCTCGTTCGTCACACGAATGTCAGAGATAGTCACACGCCTGAAAATCAAACTCTGCTCCTCAACGATTAACAAATTAAAAATAAGCTAGAAATCATACTAGTAGTAGCCATAATTCTGGGTATTGGACAGAGAGTGACGAAGAGTGGATGCCAGCATTCGCATTTAGCAGGCTGCTTAGAGGATGATAAAACCTGAGATGCATGAGAGCCCGAGCTATGCTACACGGGGGTGCGAGCTTTCAGCTCGGTCCCCTCGGTGGATAGCTACGATTCAATA
Organism: Boletus rubroflammeus; assembly: GCA_038090375.1. Classification (NCBI taxonomy): domain Eukaryota; kingdom Fungi; phylum Basidiomycota; class Agaricomycetes; order Boletales; family Boletaceae; genus Boletus; species Boletus rubroflammeus. The sequence goes on along the minus strand of JBBPMQ010000445.1, from coordinate 9,871 downwards.
CATGTAAAGTGTACACCCACTCCTTGACACAACCCCATGCACTGAGTGACACATTGACCCCAAACTCTCTCGTTCAGAGTCATTCTTACAGTTCAGAGTTAGGACTCTTAGGTAGTATAGGCTCCAAATGATCCATTCCTGATGACTCTGTCGAAATTTTGTGCCATGGAGCAGCTGAACTTTGACTACACTTGAATAAATGCCAAAAACAATGGTTCGAAGACTGTCAACAACTTTTCACAACCACCTCATTTCAAAAACACTTGAATAACTTGAATTCTGAAGGTCGGGTGATGTGAAGGATAGCATCAACCACCTTTTGGGCCACTTTCGAGCAGAGTTTCATCAAGATTGAACTTATCTGAGAAGCGAAGGGACTGAAGGGCTGTTCCCCGACTCCCACGAAGTGGAAGGAGGGTTCTGTAGACACCAAATGTCCAGGCACCTACAAAAAACCTTGCAGGCACGCCAGCTATATTACCACGGTCGTCATGTGACTCATTTGTACCCAATCATCTTGCTTGCAAAAGTGACGGACGGACGAACGAGGATACTATTGGCTACCGGATGCTTATGCTTAGCCACCTACCTAACTCGTATCTAATTTCCTTGCTTGAAAAGGCGATATTAAAATACAGAGGACAAACTGGGATATATGCACTCAGGCTGATTGATTAATTGGTTACAAGCGTTATTTAATTGCGATTGTTGTTCCCTCGGACCTCTGCTTGCTCCCCCTACTTGCTCAAAAATTGTTGCCCTCCTCACAACGATCAGTGTCATAATTCATCAGTCGTTTCCAAGATGTGAGTATAAACCGTTATCTCTGAGACTGAATGTATGACTTAATGGATCTTGCTTTAGGTTTGTTGTCAAGTCTCCTTGTTGGCGTGCTCGTTCGCTTGACGAAGAGATGTGCCCTCCCTTGGGTGTTCCTCATAACATAGATGATTTTCTGATATACTATGATCCATTGTATTATCCGCACTATCATCCTACCTCCTTTGAATTTTTGCAACTGGCTAAGTAAATCACTGTCGATTCATACCCGAATGTGTTTTCACTGCAAATTCAAATACGATGGACTTGTTTCTTACGACGGTGTCAACATCTATGTAACTCAGACTGGTGTAGACATCTCGTGCTCGTTACAGAACTTTGAAATTTTGTCGTATTCACATTGTGATCTTATATCTCATCTGAAAAAACAAATTTCTGAGAGTGTACCTTTTCATTTATTTGTTCACAAGAGAATGGACGAATATCCTCGATGGTTGTTTTATTCTGACAATGACTATTGTGAAAAACTGGTCCATCTGTTGAACAATGTACTTGTATAAGCAGTTTCTAGAATTGGGTCACTTAGAACAGTGTCTCGCAATAAGAATAACTATGTTGGAGCGATTATTCGTCAGCTGATTGAAAAATGCATTGAGTTGGTCGAGATTGTTCCTTTGTCTATCATTGACATGTTTCAACACCTTAATTTGCCTGGCAGCTGTGTACCAAGTGTTTCGTCCCTCATTTATAAGTATTTTGAGAGTGTGTTTGGTTTCGAAGTTGCTGCTGTTTTGAGAAGGCCTATAGATGTGGTAAGTTCATCCGATGGACAAATCAGTACTGTTACGGTTGAATGGTCTACCTACACTTTTTCCTCTTCATCACCTACCTTAGATCCCCTTGTCCCTGGATCCTCTCTCTGGGACAAGATCGTCAGCAACCTAGCTGACTATGCAGTGCCGGACACTGCCTATGATGATATACTCATGGACAGCATTGCACCACCCTGCTGATCCTATTTCTCCCATTCCTACTTTACCCGGTGCACTGCCTTCTCTTCCGTTCCGATCCGTCCTGTTCCTATTTAACACGACAGACATTGCCTCCCACGTCACGTTCTCTCATATGTGATGCGTTCTCCCTATCACATGATACGTGTCGTGCCTGCCCTTACCTTAGTTACCTTATCCGGTCTCACCTGCCCTAAACGACTCCAGGCAGTATATATAGTCACTACAGACCCACTGTAGCTCCTTAACTTTGACCTACACAATCTACAGTGTAAAAGTCATAACCTCAGCTCCTTGCTTTTCTTCAAAGCCTCTCGTCGCTGAGCTCATTCCACTCGTACTCTTGCTCATCGCCGATACGACAAGAAGACTCTAGTCGTCACCTATATGCCTAGAGTTCCTCTGTCCTTGCCCTTGCTCGTCGCCAATACGACCAAGGAGGATCTAGTTCGTCGTCGACACGACTAGACTATCAAGACACCCTGTGCCCTAGATCAAGCTAGGACCTTCTTTGTCGTCACCGATACGACTTAGACTCTGTGACCACACGTCGTTGATGCAGAGGTCTTGACTTGGTACACCTTGGTGTTCCATTGTTACTCGGTTGTAACAAGTACTTTGTATGTCAGGTTGGAGTGGGTAGACTTGCCATGTGAAGAGCTTGTACATCGACTCAAAATTGTGCCATTTGAGGGTGTTGCTAATTGCATTTGATGACTTCCGCGCAATCGCCAGCCTAAAATCTACTCTTGTTCTTATCAAAAGAATTGTTCGGGAGTTATAGAACACGTTGTTCAGCATGCCCATTTTCTTGCATCTGTAGGATGTGAACAACTGTACAATATATTGGTGTCTTGTGCTCCCTACCTCAATGTTGCTGATATATGTTCAGAGTCTGCGATTTTATTTAGTTCTTGAATGTGAGTATGGAGTGGAGATCGTTCGTGCTTTGAGGAGCAATGTTTTACCTGTCTCTGATCGTAAGAAGATGCAGCGGCGTGAGGAAAAATTAGAGGCAGCTAAGGAAAGGATTGATGAGGACACTCGATATGTACGTAAGTGGCCGTCTGTTGTCTCGAAGGACGTTGTTTTTCAGTGCCTTTCCAAATATTATAAAAACTCTCAGTGGGCTGAACCTAGTGTATGCGCCGTTTGTGCACGTTTTCAATTGGATGCAGAACCAACAGCTGTTTTCCCAAGTGAAAGTGGATTAGAACTTGACCAACTCGCTGTGGAGTGTATGACGAACCAAATTAATTGGAGCCTGTACAAAGTTTGCCCATTTGTTTGCTCTCATCTTCAAGGTCTTGTTCTTGACAGGAGAGGTGTTGTTGAAGATAGTGAAAAGTCAGCTGTTATAAATATATGTTGTTGTTGCCGATCTTTTCTTGTCAGGAAAAATGCCCTGGTATGCACTTGCTAACAATCTTTATCGTGGTGAGCTACCGGAGGAGTTCTCTGATCTGACATGGGTGGAAGAAAAGATTTGTGCAATCTATTGTACAACTGCACATGTCACTTGATTGTTTCAGTCGTCTAATCCATCTCAGCCTAGAATATTCCATGGAAATATGTGTGCTCATGACATGAATGTGATCTCGACTGCTAGGGTTCTTCCACGTACACCAAGCAGTGTTAACAGATGTCTCAGTGTTGTCTTTGTGGGACCAAGAAAGTTCGATGTGAAGAATCTGGGTCCCATGTTTTGAGTTCGGAAAGCCAAAGTATGGTCTTTTTTGCTTTGGCTCCATTCACACAATCATCTTTATGCTGATATTCCACTTGATCACGATATCATGTCACTATACTCTGAAGACAGCGTGATCCCAGGAGTGTCCGATCGTGTAATACACAACTCTGAGGCGAGTGTCCGGTCCGTGTTTGAAGAAGAGACTGCTGGATTTGAAAACCACCCAGCTACGTTGTTGTACGATGAACCAGCCAATTGTGATGGAAATACAAGCGAACCAGGAATGATTGAACCGATAGTTATGTTGGAAAAAATGGGTGTATCTGATCCTGAGTGTGATAAGATCAGCGGGCACACATTTACTGCCTCAGCATTGCGGAATCTATTTCTAAACAAAAACTCAAATCAAGCACTTGCTTCCGGTGATTCAATGTTGCCTGATCTCGTCGTCTATTGTGGGGCCAAACCTGTGGACGAGTACAACAACTCAGACCTACTTCCTGGAATGTATCCTACATTGTTTCCATTTGGAATTGGAGGTTTTGAAGACACTTGGCGCCCCATGGGAATATCGTTCCAACAACAGGCGCATTATTGTCTTCAGCTTGCAGATCGCTCATTCCGTTATCATCATTCTTTTATCTTTGTTACGCTGAACATCATACAGCGATGACAAGCACACTTGCAAACATACTTCACTTGCAAGCAGTCGCATTTCCAAAAGATTGCTCGACAACTCACTCAGGTGTCTCCACAGGTCCTGGAAAGCCTTGCATCTTGTCTTGAACAGGAATGTAAACAATCTGATTTCACTTTGGAAGAAAAGAATGCACTGAGTCTTCTCAAGCATGTTAGTACTATTTCCGCTTGTATTCCTGGGTCAGAAGCTTCAAAGATTTTCGTACGGAATGAGATTCGAAGTTACTTTGGTTATTTCGGTCTGCCACATCTCTTTTTCACGTTTAATCCATCACCAGCTCATAGTCCAATATTCCAAGTCATGTATGGAGATACCACAGTTGATTTGTCGAAGTGTTTCCCTCGCCTTGTGGATTCCCGAGAGTGCGCGATTCAATTGGCACAGGATCCTGTGGCTGCCATAGATTTCTTTGAATTCTCTGTTTGAACCTGTTTTGAACATCTTTTGGGCTGGGACTTTAGCAAGCATCGAACAAGCTCAGCAGGGGGTTTATTTGGACATCTGCGCACTTTTTATGGGATGACTGAGTATACAGAACGAGGTAGTTTATATGGACATTTTCTATTGTGGCTGAAGGGGGGTTGAATCCTTCACAGCTTCATTTAAAGCTACACGATGAGCAATATCAAAAAAAAAAACTTTCTTTGACAACATCATTCATCATCATCTGCCAGATATTGATGTAGTCTTGGATCCAAAGTTTGAACCACATGTTGAATGGTTGCCCGAAATTCCGAACTGTGTTGATGCTTCAAGCCCGGAAAGTATATTGAAAATGTTGAATGGCTGGGAATCTGTGTTTGCCACTGAAGTCAAGAAGTGCGGTGAAGTGTTACAGTGACACAGTTGTAGGCCTGTATGTCACAAGTATGGTAATGAAGATCGGTGTCATTTTCTGTTTCCGCATGAGATTGTGGAGGCTTCATACTATGATCCTGAGTCAAGTTCAATAGTCTTGATGTGTCGAGATGGTACTGTAAACTATTTCAACCCTTATATTTTCGTTTTTTGCAGGCACAGTCACGACCTCAAGTGTATCCTGTCAGGAAAGAGTGCTAACGCTGCGATGTTTTACATTTCTGATTACATAACCAAGATGGGCCTCAAAACTTATGAGATGCTCACATTATTATCAACAGCAGTTGCTCGAATGCCGCAAGAAAACGAAAATGGGTCTGGTGTGGATGGTGCAAAGCAGTTATTACACAAGTGCCTTTCACAGTTCAACCACCAACAACAGATTCATGCACAACAGGCTGCGAGATATGTGCAGGGTCATGATGACACCATTTCGTCTCATAAGACTGTTCCCATGATGAGCGCGCTTGCGGTGTCGCACATGAAGGAAGCCCATCAAATGAAAGCTCAGAAACCTACATTCTGTTACATTTTATTCCAGCCTCACTTTTTCTCTATTTTCTTCACTTGTTCACTTCGACCCGATCTATGTTCACCGCTTTACCCCTATCTTTCATACTCAGTAGCCAGCCATCAGAGCCCCGTTGGACTACCCATCACTCATGCCTTACACGAATGTTCTTCAATGTTCTTTCTACTTCTACAAGTTGTATTACTTAACATTCCATGAACTTCTATGAAGTTCTATTTGCTTAGTCGTCATCCCTAAGCTTCCCTATATAAACCCTCTACTTTGTCTCATTTGTACTTTCCTCATCTTGATCTCCTTTAATCATCATCTCTCTATCCTTGTCCTTGGCTCTCTAAGTCCCCGTCCTACTTCTGAGTGGACGCTCGACCATTGATTGTAGCCGTTGCTACACAATGTCCTTGAACCCTGAACATTGTTTGTAGCCGTCACTACACAACGTCCTTGAACCCTGAACGTTGTTTGTAGCCGTCACTACACAACGTCCTTGAACCCTAAACGTTGTTCGTAGCTGTCGCTACACGACACCCTTGACCCTTGACCGTCGCGTCTTCACGCAAGGACCCCTCGGACACATCGGACACATCCTTACACATCAAACCCCTTGAATCCCTTCGTACAACGACTGCTAAGTCGTTGCTTGACTCTCTGACGAGAGATACTAAAGGCTACACTCGTACCTACCTGGTCCAAGTGTAACAAAAGATCAAGATCTCCCTAGTGGACTGCCTTCGCTGCAGCTTCCACCATTCCCCCGTGACCACCCCTTGACTCTCGTTGGTTCAGACCTCAAGACGCACCTGAACACCACTCTGAACCTTCGGATACCTCTACTGAGGACGAAGACCTTGACATCCCTATCCCCACTGAAGAAGACATAGCCAATGCTCTCTCACTAGCCCACGATCTCATCTGATCCCTGTCCCTCCCGCGCCCTCCCACCCTGCTGTCACCACCAACAGTAACGTCATCCCCAGTGTTCCCAGTACCACGACCATGACCACGACCCCGACTCCCCACCAGTCACACTCATCCCCCGAACACTCTTCCACCCTTCGTACCACCCCCACCCACCATGTCCACGACGAAACCCACTGAACTCTGCATTGAAGCCCCTGAACCCTTTGATGGGTCGTATGCCAAAGCCATACCGTGGCTGAACATGGTCTGCATGTATCTCCTGGTCAACAATGATGTCTACAACGATGATAACAAGAGGATCGTCTTCGCCCTCTCACACATGAAAGAAGGTTCAGCTGCGACATGGGCCGCTACCTACAGGGCGAAAGCCCTAGCTGCCGTTCCACCCATGGTTGGAAGTCTTGCGATGTTCCTCGCAGCATTCAAGAAATCATTCAAACACCATGACACCGTCGGCAATACCATTCACTGGTTGGCTGTCACCAAGGTCTCCTCCGTGAAGGGACAATCTAACACCGCCGCCCTCACCACCTACATTGCCAAATTCATTGACCACACATCTACCGCCAATGTGACCGATGAAAACGTCCTCATTGGCTACTTCACCAGAGGCATCCCTGAATAGCTCATGCACCAAATTAACGGTATGGATACCGTCCCCACGACTGTCGCAGCATGGCAGGAAAAAGCCATGCATTTCCAAACTCAATGGGACCATTCCACTATGATTCTAGGGCACGACAAACCCCGGATTTACCACCCCGCCCCTGTCACCCTTAAATGGGTTGTAGACCCAAATGCAATGGACGTTGACCATTTCAAAGTGGCCAAATTAACCCCAGAAGAATGGAAGTGCTGCCAAGAGAAAGGTTTGTGCTTCCACTGCAGAAAACCTGGCCACCTTAGTGGTCAATGCCCCGCATTCCCATCCACTCCCCGCTCCGCCAACTCTCCACCGCGAAAACCTAACCGGGTCACCCAAGTAGCCGATGAAGTCCCGGCTCTGATTGAACTTGAAGATGATGATGATGAAGAAGGAGTCGACATCGCCACCATCTCCTTCACCCAGGGTTTTGGAAGAGGAGAGATCGCTCGACGCAATCTTCTCCTTCCCGTAAGAGTACACCTGTAACAGTATCCTATTCAAGGTCAATGCAAATCCCCATTCAAATTGTAAACCCCTCGTGTACTCTTCAAGTCGTCGACACCCGCGCCCTCATTGATAGCAGAGCCAGCATCTCCTGTATCGACTGGGCCTTCACCAAGAAAAACTGCCTCCCCGTAACTCGGTTATCTGAACCAATAACTGCCCGTAATGCTGATGGATCGTTGAGCAACTCCTCTGCCAAGATCCACTTCTCCACGGAACTCTATGTCAACATCAAAGGGATTGCCATGAAGGTAACCTTCTTTGTCATGCATCTCAAGGAAAATATAATCCTTGGACTCCCCTGGCTTGCTCAAGCCAACCCTGTAATTGATTGGACTGCCAGAACCCTCTCCATTAAGGAGTCTCTGGACCAGTCAAAAGACCTTTTTGCTGCCCACAAAAAGGACACCGAATGCCATGACGCTTCATTCCCGAAGCTCAATCCTTTGTCCCCCCGACGACGAACCCCTCGACACGTTAACGTTGACACCGTCTATGACGAACACCTTTATAGGTACAACCGCTGGGAAACAGAATCCCAATACTGCGCCAATGCCCACCATGACTATACCCTCAACCGAATCATCCATGTTGGATCTCAGTTCCTACCCCTTGGATCCCCGTCATTGCCAAACTCACTACCGCCACTGAACTTGCCGTAGCTGCCGAGAAAGCCAAATCCAAACCGGTCCTACCCTCGGAGTATGCCAAGTACACCCAAGTCTTCTCCAAGGAAGCAACCGACCATGTTCCCCCGTCTCGTCCTTATGACCACGAAATTAACCTTGATGAATCCTTCACACCAAAGGTAGGGAAACTTTACCCCCTATCCCCCACAGAACAGAAGTCTACGGAAGACTTTCTAGAAGAGAACCTTCGCTGCGGAAAGATTCACCCCTCGAACTCCCCCCAAGCCTCCCCCTTCTTCTTCATCAAGAAGAAGAATGGCGATCTCAGACCCTGCCAAGACTACCGTTATCTCAACCAACATACGGTTCGAGATGCATACCCCCTTCCCCTTATCTCCGACCTCATCGATAAAGTAAGAGACGCTAAACTCTTCACCAAGTTTGACATTTGATGGGGGTACAACAATGTCCATATCAAAGACGGACATTAATGGAAAGCCGCCTTTGTCACCCACAAGGGGCTCTTTGAACTGACTGTAATGTTCTTTGGTCTCACCAACTCACCCGCTACCTTCCAACACTTCATAAACGACTCCTTCCGTGACATGACTGCTAAAGGATGGCTCATTATCTACATGGATGACCTTCTGATCATCTCCCCCGACACCCAGACCCATGAAGAACGCACTAAACGAGTTCTTCAACGCATGACTGAGCTTGACCTTCACCTAAAACTCGAAAAGTGCATCTTCGCCGTCACTGAGGTAGAATACCTTGGTATGATCATCAAACCCGGTAAGGTAGCCATGAACCCTGTCAAGCTCGATGGTATTGCATCGTGGCCGACCCCTCTCAAAGTCAAGGATGTAAGATCCTTCCTTGGTTTCACCAACTTCTACCGGCGATTCATCCCTGACTTTGCCACAATCTCCCGACCCCTCATCGACATGACGAAGAAGAACGCACCTTGGGATTGGAATCCCGGGTGCCAACAATCATTCGATTCACTGAAAGCTTTGTTCCTTGCAAAGCCCATCCTCTGACTTCCTGACCTCTCCGCCCCTTTTGCCATCGCCACCGACGCCTCTAAATTCGCCACTGGAGCAGTCCTACTCCAAACCAATGAAAACGGGGATTGGCACCCCTGTTCCTATTTTTCCCAGGCATTCAACCCTGCTGAACGAAACTACGACATCTATGACCGAGAACTCCTCACTGTCATCCACGCCTTGAAGACATGGCAACACTACCTCCAAGGTTCTTCCTCCCCGGTACAGGTCTTCACCGACCACAAGAACCTCACATACTTCTGCTGCCCTCAAAACCTAAACTGCCGCCAAGCTAGATGGCTCCTAGACTTGGCTGACTTCAATCTTAAAATGATCCATGTCCCCGGTAAACTCCTCACTGGCCCCGATGTGCTCTCTCGACGGTTCGACTACCTCCCTATGGACGTTGATGAAAATGCCGGCGTCACCTTACTTCCCCCCTCTGTCTTTGTCTGCGTTATTGATACAGCGCTCAAAAACCACGTTCGCTCCAAGATGGCCGGCGATCCCCTTGTCGTCCAATACCTTCAATCCCTGAAAGAGGGAATCCCATCG
>JBBPMQ010000444.1:0-18863 GCA_038090375.1 Boletus rubroflammeus | reverse complement strand
GTCGCCAAAGTCAAGGCTTGACTCAAACTGTCGACATTTAGCTTGCGGACAGCGGTGCCGATTCCAAGTGCCTCGACACGATCAGCCCAGAAAAATTGATCTCCGAAGAATGGCTTGATAATTGTCGGGATTCCGGCTACACAGTTGTCAGTCTTCAACTACCTGAGTAGTGGTGAGTGTTGGACAAACCTCGTAAACTTGCCCCAGTTGTACCAGCACCACCATGATGGCAAGCTGCATCGATGCGGTTGAATAACCAGTCGTGTGGAATCGACGAGATACTGTATATTTGCTTTGGAAGTGGTTCCTCAGGTTGGGATGCTTCCACTGCCTGTGTATGCAGTCGATCCGACCAACCCTTGGAGAGGATACAATAAACTCCACTTTGCACAACCGCGTCCACAACACAGCGGGTCATTGCTTTAGGGTCTGGAACCACAATGCTGCCGAAACCTATGTACACTACTTTCTTGCCAGCTTGACGAGCAGAGTCGATGAAAGAAAGGAGGTCCTGGGGAGGAGTCCATTTCTTGGTCCCAACGTCAGCATCGTCGAGGAACCAAAAACCTAGTTCTGCGTAAGAGAGGCGATGCACGGGTGGACAAGTAAATTACCAGTGACTCGAATCCATTCGGGCCAATCCAAGGGTTGAGGAGCGACCGTAGGGCTAAAATTATACAAAAATGGAATCTTGTGGGGTTCCATACGGTCCAGGCTCGTATTGTCCAAGTGTAATACATTGCGGCGCCAGCGGTTAATCTGCCCAGCCATCGCACGCCAAAATACTTGGTCAAACATGACGTACGTCTAGTATGGGGTTCTTCAGTGACGATCGTGAAATAGGATTACTGACCCTCGTACCATGTAGTTGTAACCACCACCCATCTAACGAACCATCAGAATGTCACACATTCCGAGTAGAGATACTCGTACCTTGCGCTCTGGCACTGCGAAAGCGTGCGGGTACGCCCTAGATTTTGTTCTAGATTGAGCCCAACTCAAAATCAACCCAACTACTCACCTCGTCCTCGTCCAAGTCATCGTAAATGCTCTGAAGTAGGGAATCTTAAGGGCTTCAGCGATATGGTACCCTCCCATTGCACTCGGACTCTCCACAAGAACATCGGTCCCTTGGCAAGCTTCCCAAGATGTTTTTAGCAAATCATCGAGCCATCCACGGAACTAAATCTGGAATGGAGCCGAGGAATTATAAGAATTGCAGCGTACTTACCTTAAGCAGCCCCTCTTTCCAAAACGAAACCGTAAATGTGCCATTCTCAACACAAATGCGCATCAATTCTGCTGGATCACCACCGACACAACCGAACTCAATTCCATGCTTCAACGACCGTCAGATAGTGTGAGTCAAGAAATACGTATACTGACTGATTCAATCCATGCTCGGAACTCTCCATGGGTCGCAATTTTCACCCGGTGTCCATCCGCCATCAGTCCTTTTGCGAGTGCAATATAAGGTTGAACATCCCCCCTTGAACCGATAGTGAGCAACGTAAAGCGCAAGGACTCTTTGGGCTTGAAAGTCAAAAACGTCGAGGAAGCTGATGTAAACATCACAGCGGGTAAAGATTCAGACATCGCCTCAGATGACGGGCCAGGATCGCTGTCGCTGCTGAGCGAGTTCCGTGGTTCGAATTCCTCCAAGATAAGTGCATCCCTCTTGCCTCGGCTCGGTGTTGGAGCTTCACTGGGATTTGGGCGCTTCCTGATGTCTTCTATTTGACGCTCCAGAATAGACACGAAAGCACGCCGCCTATCTTCGAAGCCAAATTCAAAGAAAAGTTCTTCGTGACCCTTAATAATGACGGTAAGGCCATGGTGGCCAAAGCGCGTAGCTTTAGTCATTTCCACGGTCAGGATGTCACGAATGGGTAATATCATCTATTAAATAGATATTATCAGTGAATTTCCATACATGAAATATTGGAAGCGTACTCTAGTCTTCGTGCTTAGGGGACCTGTGGACTTGAAACAGAAATAATTTGAAGAGACATATAAACGTCCGAAAATTGGCAAAAGTCTGACTAAATAACCTGAAAAGTCTGGATATGCTTTAAGAATCATGCCCCTAAAGTGAAATGAACCACCTACATCCAAGTAGCGTTTCTTTGTCATCAAATGCAAATGCGGCCTTAAATTTGTCTCCCATCTCTTGATCGACTGCTGCTTCGGATGTCTCGAGTACACTATAGCCGAGCTCGCTGGAGGCTCCGGAACCTTGTCCAGGGGTCGACGATTCATAGACCTCGCGCACACCTCCATCATCTTGAGACTCAGAAAACGCAGATTGCGGCACAGCGCTGTTCGAGGTGGTGCTCACGCCTTTGCGAGGGACCTTTAGCCATGACGGTACTCCAACGTTCCAAGGTGCACTTGCTACCAGTCCCTTGCTCAGGAACGATGCCGAGTTCATGTCTCCTGTAGAAGTTGATGGCGGATAAGTATGAATGCGCAACGAAGAATCGGCTGACAATCCATTTGGAGATGTAGCGACGATATTCCCAGAGCTGGGAGACAAAGGCAAGGGTGAAGATGTCAAGGGCACGAACGATGCACCACCCCGCTTTGATATGTGGGTAAAATCCTCAGGACCTCCAGGGGGTTCCGGAGTGTTATATATCCGTGTCAAGGTAGATGGAAGTGATTCCTGAAGTGGTCGAAGCAAAGACGAAAATCGGAACGACGAATTGGTCTTAACGTCCGGTGAAGGGAGACTGCGAGCGCGGTCCATACTGTGAGCCGCCAAGGCATGACGGGCGGCAGTGGTATCCAGTAGGGCATGTGGTGAACCGGCGGGAGACGATCTATTGGTACGCACAACCTCCCGGATGTGTTCCAAAGCGTCTTGTATGTCGTGAAAGTAGGCAAAAAAGTACGAGTCGACCGAATAATGTTCCTCCTTGTCGAACGCTTTGACTTCGATGGTTTCGCTGAACTCAATCGCTGATGATTTCTCCACATCAAGAATTACGGAGTATGGTATGGCGATCTGAAAAGAGTAAGAAGTGAATACTGCTATGCATACTATGACTTACTTTTACAGTATCCCCCATGTTCTGCGCTTTGAATATAACCTTGCGTATTGCCTTCACCCATTCTTCTCTGCTCGGAACAGAATCTACAGCTAATAGCAGAGCCTTTTGATTAGTACGTAGCCGAAACTCCTTTTCACCCGTAGGATCACAAGAAATCGCATAACGAAGGTCGACGATTCCGTTGAGGAAATAAGGATCCTGAGTAACATCAGCAAATGTCACAAACCCAGATATATGATTTACCGAAGAGGACTGATACCAGGAAAGCGTATCATTCTTGAGGACGAACCAGTGCTTGATCCAACGCTTTGTTCGTGTGGCTCTCTTGCTAAGAGTGCCGGACTTGATAATTTGGTCCTGGATTTGCGTGAGTATACTTCTTTATGGCTTATTAAATTAGTACCTCTCTGCTCGGCATGTGAGCAAAGAAGCATAAATGAGAGTTTGTGAGATACATGTATCCCTGTAATACTGGACGTGGCTGAAAATCCCAATACAATTGGCTTGATGGAATAGGACTTACAAACAGAGCGTAAGAGCCAACATGGCATTTCTGATTTCCGTTGAGACTTGGACCGAGATTAGACAAGCAAGGTCACATACCTGCCAGCACTTCGTTGATAGCTTCCAGATCAAATATTTCCTTTAACTTCTCCGCCAAACGAATCCGTCGAGTGACCTTGACCGTTACCATACTGCCTGCGCGACTCGGTGCCCTTCGTCTCATTGCTGGCCCAAGCTGTACAGTCGAAGATGATATGTGTGTCGCCTCTGCGTATTTCTGAGAGGTAACTGGCCGTGGTGTCGTCGCCTCGAAGTCACCGGCGTCGTCGTCATCGTCAGAGGTTAAATTCGCATCGGATTCCGCATGGAGCGTCTCATCCACGTCAGGCTGCGCGGGAAATATTTTCCCTGGCAAAATAGAGTGCGAGGTTTCCCTCCGTCTCAAGCGGGAAACAGGACGATATATGGCGTGGATAGAAGAGGCCATGTGCGCCTCTGAGACCCAAACTCAGATAAAGTCGAAAGGTACAGATCAGAAACTTACTTACCGGTCGGCTCCTCGTCGCTATCAGAATCCATTTGGGCATCGATTCGAGATATTGGTTCATCCACGTCATCCGGATCTTCCACCCAAGGAAGAGCTTGAAGAGCCTGAATGAGGGTCTGAGTCCCTGCACGCATCTACATTCCGACAGTACACCAATAAGTAAACATCGGGGATAAGAAGGATATGCCACACGCACTGAACCGAAATCTCGAAAAGACTGCGACACGGGCCGTGTGGGTGCAAGCTTTGGCGATGGAGGCGTGATAAAGGGTGAATCATCGTTCTGGACAGCCTGCGCAGTGGTATGATCCATCGTTTGTGCTCCACCAGACTGCGGAGATATGGTAAAATGATTATAACCTTGGAGGGTTGAGCAAGCCTGTGATGCAGAAACATTTTTACTGAGAGAAGTCACCTTGTCCTTGATCCTGTGAAGCTTGCGCTTCCTTGCCTCTATCCTTCCGTTTTAGGCTGAGTGCGCGTTTGCAGTCAGGATGCAATGTCAGGGTTGGTGAACGAGGGCGACTAGTGAAGCTCCTTCCAAGGTCCATGGTTCTCGCTGCGACTCTCTTAATAAGTTCTTGGGGTGAGATATTTCCACCTGGACTGTTGTCGTGGTCGTCCCGCGAGTGAGGGTCAAGCCCGGGTTCCGAGGTGACGAGGCTGCGAACCGGGGACTTTGTTGACGCAAGCCTGGACATTGGGGAAGGTAGCGTGCGCTCAACTGGATTACTATGTTAAAACAGAAGGTGAAGGGAGAAGGAGAGGTAATCAAGCTTTTGCTCTACTGCGCGTCCGCGTCACTGCACTTACCAAATTTGGTAAGTGCAAGCACCGCAAGGATCCCGGCGGGTCCAGGAGGCGGAGTTTCATTCAAGCGCGCGCCAATTTAATCGGAGCTTTAGTTTGCTCGGCATCTACCCCAACGGTGCCGTAAAGACATCCTCATCGGGCAACTCGAGCATGTCCTCGAGGCCGCTGCATTTTCAACATCCGTCTTACCGTCACATCTCCCTTTCGCCATCTACTCGCTCTTCATTCATGTTATTGTCATGAGAGGGGAATATTGCATCGCAGGCGCTTCCTTTCTCTCGTGCGTGGTTCTAACCTTTGTCCCCGCATGTCTAATCGTTCTTCAGCTTTGCAGCACTGTTGCTGTTGATCTTTATCCATGTAGGTCCCAGCGGGGGTGCATCACATGTACATCTTATCGAGCTTACATAGGTAGGACAAATCAATACATCTACTGTCCCTCATGGAATCTCTATGGTAATTCTTCCAACGCATTCTACAACCTATTCCAGTCTGACCATCTCACTAGGCTACTGTCAATGTCTCGGGCTATGGGTGAGTGGTTCTTGTACTTACAACACTATCAAAGTTCCAACAGAAATAAAGCCAAGCATTATACCAAGCATTTAATGATCCCATCCAAGGACTGTACACGGCAAATTCCTCGTCTCCCCTTGGGCAAGGAGCTGGAATCAGGCAACAGTATGAGTTTGGTCTTTACTCTTACTGCGCCTATGTCAACAGTTCTGCTGGACAATGCTCAAATCAGACCGTTGCGGCCAGATTCCAGCCATATACCGCCATCACATCCGACATGCTCCTCAATTATTCACAGTTTACGGCATACATTTTTGTTAATACCACTCTCGTCAACTCTTCATACTTGGGAACCAATTCCCATGTTGCATACTACTTCCTGTTGCTCGGCACGATCTTCACTACGCTCTCATTGTTCACGTGGGTTCCATTCCATTCCCCATTCCACATCGTCATCTAAACCTCTTGACAGTGGGGTACTTCGGAGGACTGCTCTGTTCCTCTTTTCAGCCACAATGTCCGTTTTATCTGCACTATTCATCTTAATTGGAGCGGCCATCTGGACCGCGATAGTTAACAAAGTTGAAAGTGTCAACACGATGCAGCTTGCCCAAGGCATCATGTCAGGCATTGAGGTCTCGTATGGGAATGGAATATATCTCAGTTGGGCAGCGTTTGCTTGCTTATCGGCAGCCACCGTACCTTATATGATTACGTGCGTACTTTTCTCTCGTCTTTGAGAGATGAACTCAATGTTCTATTGGAGTAGTTGTTGCACTTTCCGTGGATAAACAGAATGCTGGCCATTTGACTACGAATTGATGGGCTTGACGATGTCTCATGAGCCGTGGTGAACTAGTTCACACCATGCCAGATACTTTTCTAGGTATTCTGATAGACACTTGACCTACGAGGTGCACGGACGGAATACATTATATATCATTATCTCTAAGCATCTTTCGTTCGTGTGCGGTTCGAGAAAGCTATGTATACCAGCGTCCCTTTTCCTGGACATCAAGCGCGATAACGCAAAATCAGAGTTGGATTTTCCAAGGCAGCCTAGCGCAGATAGTTCCCCACTGAGCGTTGCTCTCCGCGAGGGACTGAAAAATAAACAAATAAAAATGAGTCAATTGGCATTAGACAAAATACTAGCCCACCGCGAGGGTCGAACTCGCAGCCTTCAGATCGCCTAGGTCATAAGAGTCTGACGCTCTATCCGATTGAGCTAGGCGGGCGATGTTCATGGAGGCGGTCAGATCTATTGCATGACAACTCTTCCTTTCCAACTTGGGGAGAAGTTGCCTCTTCCGGAGTGCGATCCACGGAAACTAACACTCGTACGTGTCTAAGTAGTCTGGTGACCAGCCCGTCTAAAAGAGGCAATGAGGCAAAGCCGTCGAGCCGTCGATAGACGGTTTGCCTTGTGCAACAACCTCTTTTAGACGGGCTGGTTACCAGACTAGTGTCTAAGCATGAGGATGGTTCAAATCGATGGGCGCAAAACTGTGGCATAGGTGGTCGTGTTTCTTGGCGATCATAGCCAGATGCGGGCCTACAAATGGCGGGATGCAGTATCCGTCACAGCATAAAGGAAGCTACAGCCTCCAATGTATGAGTACGATCGATTAATTAACATGCAGTCAGGGTTGTGAACCCCAGTTGACGACTGACACAACGACAGAAAGAGGATTTGGGACGTAGGGAATCGATGTCAGTGCCAGCACTGCCAGGCATAGCCTGTGGTGATACGTCGCGTGGGAACTGCTGGTGAACGAAACACGTGATTCATTTTCAAGCAAGTGAGAATAAAATATCTCAGACTGCTGTGCACTGAGCACTCGAAGTTTGTACTGCGGAAACAAAATTTTCGAGTTCCATGTTGCTGCGCAACCTTTTCCGAGTGGTTGCACAGAGACTTTCTACAACAAAATGGGGAGCCTGACCCGGTCATATAGAATCCACACCGCGGCCCATCGGAGTGGTCGGGGGTAAGTCTCCACCCTATACGTGACAGCCGACTCCGATCAGAAAGGAGGCCGAAAGGAGGTGATCGGTGGTGGGCGCCCTCCATGTTGAGGTATGGTGGGACTGAATGGGTCATGAAGCGGGCAGAACGGGTTCACGTTGGGGAGCTGGTAATGCAAATAGAAAAATCGGGACTGGAACACGTTGTCCGGGATCTTACTGGAGTTTGGCGCAATTTCCGCAGTGTGACTCCGGGAGAGGCTGACGTGATGATGATTATTCAACGTTGCGACGGCGCGAATGCCGACGGAAAGAGTGCTGACAAGGCGGTGTGAAAAGGTGGGAAATCATGCTGATGTAACGGTGAATATATACAATGCTTGCGTGGTCCGCAGCAACAAGTTCGCCTTCTGCCCGACCACTCCATTCTGGTCCTACTCCCACCAATTTGCCTTGCGGAAGTTCGATCCAAGTCAAAAGCAGTCATACAAGACACCTTCCGCAGTACTCCAGCCACCCATGTCTGACCCTCTAAACGACACCTTTTATTCCGCCGTTGATACATATGGCTCAGACTACGCCAAGCAACAGCAAGGCCTCGACTTTGTTTCATTTCACTCGCCATCTGACATCCTCGCCCCTCACCCCGATCTCTTTGAACTTGAATTGGACTCCAGCCTCGCGGCTTTCAACGAAGTCCAACTTCAGCTCCTTACCGTAGACTCGAACGATGCCTACTCCTTTTTGAGATCCGATACCCCAACGTGTGGTCCTCCCTCTACTATTACCGTCTCTTCCGAGAGTGCATACGAAACACTCTCTACTCGCTCCGAGTCCTTTTATAATTTCTCCGACTCTTCGTATCCTGCAACCGACTGCTCATTCCCCCTCGACCTTGAAATGGACTTTCAAAGGGCTCGCATCGGTGGTAGTGGCTGCTCCGACTACGGCGGTAGCGCCGTACAGGGCAATAACAATCTTCCTGTGACTGTGGATCCCAGCACCTTCGGGTCTCTGCCCCTCAGTCCACGCAGCGCTCCTGCTGCGCCAGCCGCCGAATCCGCCTTCAAACGTACAAGTTTCTCTGACTACGGAGGTGTTACACGTATCCCTGCCGTTCCCAAGTCTACAACCGCCGACTACTATGGTCTCGGATTTATCGGCGCTGACACCGTGTCTCCGTCTAATATGGCCCAACTGTCCACTACCGCGTCTCCTGTGCCGCAAGCCAGGTCAATCCGTGGTGTCGAAGATCAGTCCAAGGAAGATTCTCGCAAGAAATACCAATGTCCAACTTGTCCACGAGGTTAATTCTCGTTCATTGTTGCCTCATTCTGTCCTCATCCTGGTCCTACTAGCTTTTGCTCGAGCTTATAATCTGAAGACCCATATGGCAACTCATGACCCCAACCGCCTCAAACCCCACGTTTGCCCCCATCGTTCATGCGGGCGCTCATTTAGCCGCAAACATGATCTGGGTCGTCACTTGGTTAGTATTCACCGTGACGAGACTGTCTCTTCCACCCCCTCTGCGGGTACCAGGGCCATCGGCGTTGACAACGGTCCAAGAGGCTGGTGTGATAACTGTGGCAAAGGTTGGGTTGGTACAGCCACCACCCAGTGCAATTGCGCCGATGTCAAGTAGGACTTTACCCACAAATTTGACTATCCTATGCGTGAGTTTCATTCATGTCTGACTGCGTGGCCATCTTTCTCATTTATCTTGCAGATTGGGCGAACAACTTCGCCAATCGCTTCGTCGTAGTTGATGGTTGATTCGTCTACTGCGCCAATCTGACGTTTCATATCATTCTACGCTATTCTCTTTATCGATGTATTACGCATCGTACCGTTCGTGCTATACCACGAACCTAGTGACGAGCGTGGTCTCGAGCTCCCTGCCTGCGTACAGTGCCTTGACGAGGATTTTCAGGCAGCATGTTTATCCAATCATACCACTTTTTCCCCAGTTTCCTTATTATCGATTCGATTATTATGACTCTTTTTCTTCGTGGACTGTTGAATACTCAATTCAATTCGTATTTTTGTTCTGTGTAAAACTTTCTGGTTTATATGTCTAATATATTTCGTCTTTGTTCCACTTGTCGACAGTATGATGTGTGCTCCAGGCTCCTCGATGTTGCAGGTTTTACGCCCAGGGATAGGGGTTATTTGACCGCATTTCTGCCCCAACAAAAAATCGTGGGAAATGCAATCTCTTTGCAATAGGCTGTCATTTATGTAATTCATTCTTTTGATAACCTAACCTGGCTTTGAACATTTTGAAGTTAGCACTAGAGTAGTAGTTTGTAGTTGATGGCCTCTGCAGTATTGGACGATCAAACGGGACAGTAGGTCCGCGGGCACCTGGTGGGCCAATCACTCATGATACAACTTCTACACTAACCGCCCTTCTTAACAAGGTATCTCTACCTTTGGAATCCACTTAATAGGTCAATTCTAAGTGACTTGAAGCCGGGTCGGCACTTCCCGAGAATTGACCAATTTCCTTCCCAAAGATGGAAGAGGTTTACACCAATGACGCAATATTCCTGTCTTAGGGGCAGTCCAGACGACTATATAAACTCGAGAAATGGATCATTTTCTTTGTGGTCGTTCTCTTTCCTGCTTATCATGTCATCTCTCGTGGAATCCGCGAAAAAAGTTATCACTGTTGCCACTTCAACGGACAAGGTCGTCGACCTGCAACGCGACATTCAAGAGCCGCGGACTGGCGAGCATTTGACTACAGATCATGGCGTCAAAGTCTCTGATACAGACAACTGGTGCGTGCCAAATAAGTTGGTTTCCGCGTGTTAATGAACTCGTGTTCACCAGGCTCAGGGTGATCGGCTCTAGCGGTGGATCGAACGGCCCCATGCTGCTCGAGGATCAGATTGGCCGCGAGAAAATTCATCGCTTTGACCACGAGCGCATCCCCGAGCGTGTTGTGCATGCTCGTGGTGCTGCAGCTCACGGATATTTCAAAGTATTTGACAATCGCGCTTCGAAATACACCTACGCACCAGTGCTGACGGACTCATCGCGCACAACACCTGTGTTTGTTCGGTTCAGCACTGTCCAGGGCGCGAGAGGAAGTGCCGTATGTACGCTGGTATTTTTTATACCCACATTCACCTCCGTGCTTTTGCGTAGGATACGGTCCGCGATGTTCGAGGGTTTGCAGTCAAATTTTACACACAGGAGGGTAACTGGGATATCGTCGGCAATGATATTCCTGTCTTTTTCATCCAGGATGCCATCAAGTTCCCCGACTTTGTTCACGCCGTAAAGCCCGAGCCTCACAACGAAGTTCCGACCGGTCAAAGTGCTCATAATAATTTTTGGGACTTTGTCGGTCTCCAGCCCGAGTGCAAGTCATGCGCATACATTGTGCTGTCATCCTACTGATGCTTCTACTAGCGTCTCATATGGTAATGTGGGTCATGTCTGACCGCGGCGTCCCGCGTTCCTTTCGGATGATGCAAGGCTTCGGCGTCAACACGTACACTCTTCTGAACGACAAAGGCGATCGTCATTTTGTCAAGTTCCATTTCATTCCCGAACTTGGTGTCCACAGCCTTCTTTGGGATGAAGCACTCAAGATCTCTGGCCAAGATCCTGATTTCCACCGCAAAGACCTGAACGAGGCTATCGACAATGGGACATATCCCAGATGGAAGTTTGCTATCCAGACCATCCCCGAAGCCCGTGAACATGATTTCGACTTTGATATTCTGGATGCGACGAAGGTGTGGCCGGAAGAATTAGTGCCTCTTGAAGAGATCGGCGAATTGGTTTTGAACCGTGTCGTCGACGAGTTCTTCACCGAAACTGAACAAGTTGCATTCTGTACTAGCCACGTTGTTCCGGGAATTGGATTCAGCGACGACCCTTTGTTGCAAGGTCGCAACTTCTCATACTTTGATACTCAAATAACCCGACTTGGGATCAATTTTCAAGAGGTAGGTTGCTGCAGCCTTCTCTCTACAATGATGATCTCGACCGAAATTCAGCTCCCCATCAACCGTCCCGTCTGCCCAATGTTGAGCCATAATCGAGATGGTAAAGCCCGTCATCGAATAGTCAAGAGTAGCATCAACTACTGGCCTAACCGCAAGAATATTGGACAACCCGTCCCTGCAGAGGAAGGAGGTTATATCGAGCAAGTTGTGCTTGCAGGCTATCATAGTCCCGCTGACACAGTCCCAGGTATGCGCAACGTGTTGAGGGCATTAAACAACGGGCACGCGGAGAAAAATTCAAAGAGCACTTTAACCATGCCCAGCTTTTTGTCAACTCTCTTGCTTCCTATGAGAAGGTTCACCTCGCTAACGCCATTTCCTTCGAGCTGAGCCACTGCGAGGATCCCGTGGTCTACAGGTCTTACATTAACGTGCTCAACAACATCAATCTCGAGCTCGCGAAGTCCGTGGCTGCTAACGTAGGCGGTGACATCCCAAGTCAACCTGGTCGTCCCAATCACGGAAAGAAGAGTACGGGCTTGTCACAGACAGACTTCATGCCAAAAGAACCGACTATCCTCTCTCGTCGTATTGCCATCTTGGTCGCCGACGGTTTCAATGAAGTCGAGATGCAGGCTGTTCGCGCTGCATTGACTAATTGTAAGGCCTTCTGCTATATCATCGGGCCGCGGCGCGGACATATACATCCGATGGCAAGCCAAGATGTCGTAGTTGATGTGTTTGCCGACCATCACTTCGAGGGGCAACGGTCAACTTTATTTGACGCCATCTACATTCCATCTGGGGCAGAACATGTCAAGGCTCTCGCAAAGAATGGTCGCGTGGTACACTGGGTGAGGGAGGCGTTCGGACATTGCAAACCCATTGCTGCTGTCGGTGAAGGTGCGAACGTTGTCGCGAACCTGAATGACGTATCTGATTTTAGTTGACTGTTACAGCGGTAGACTTTTTACGTGACGTTGTCCAGCTGCGCAACGTCAATCTCTTTGCTCCTGGTGGTCATGATGACGAAGTGGTGTCGTCTTATGGAGTGGTTTCCACGGGGCGGTACAGCGCCTCCTCGATGATTGCTGGCCTCCTCAAGTTTGAAGCAGACTCGAAGGAGTTTGTCTCCAACTTTGCTTATCAGATGAGTCGGCACCGTTGTTATGAGCGGGAGATGGATGGTCTCACGGAGAAGGTTGCGTTCTAATGGATCGCAGAATCGTTTGTCTGTATTCGTGTATGATTAGTGCGTGTGTTCAAGTCATTGAAGTTTAGCATGTATGTCTATATGGTCGCTGAGTATGTTAACCCAATGCAACAATCCCGTAAACGTTAGCGACAGAAATGACTAGTCACGTCTCATACGCCACCGCTGATACGATATAGCTGTTGCTGAAATTGATCGTGTCGCCGT
This sequence comes from Boletus rubroflammeus, assembly GCA_038090375.1. Taxonomy (NCBI): domain Eukaryota; kingdom Fungi; phylum Basidiomycota; class Agaricomycetes; order Boletales; family Boletaceae; genus Boletus; species Boletus rubroflammeus. The sequence goes on along the minus strand of JBBPMQ010000444.1, from coordinate 6,077 downwards.
GTGACGGTTATGAGTTAGAAGTGACTACAGGCCTGTCCATTGCGATAGTCTTGACCTCTTCCAAATAACCACTGAGCGTTCTGACGGTATAGCGCTCGATGGCTCTTGACGGGTAGCACCGGGAGAGTCGATCCTCGGCGTTTGGTCCATCTGATCATTCGTCTCGAGGGTTGCTCTGGGAGGGTTGACGGACATTACGGTTTTCGAGGAAGTGAGATGTATAAGCGGGAACGCGACGAATGGCAAAACGATCGAAAGCGCGACCTGGGATGCGATAAGGAGGGTATTGAGGCCTGCGCGTCTGAATGCCATGGCGACGATCATGGAATAGCTATAAAAAGGCAAGAGAGGTATGAAGACAAGGTGATATTTTCACGAGCGACGGCTTACGGAGAAATTCCAAAGGATGAAACCTTCGGAAACGACCTGGCCCGCAAATGTAGCTGTGACGCTGGCTGCCTGGCCAAAACACACGAGTGCAAGTGCGAAAATGAACGCGGCGCCTGAGGAAAAGCATGAGTAACTCAGAGGGAACCGTGGGGATTGAACAATTCACTCTTGCCAAGGGTATTGAGGACGACGTCATACATCCCGGAAATCCCGACAGATGACGAAGTAGACGCGTCGTAAGGCACTGCAGCAGAAAGGATGAGAATTCTGAGTATTGGTTGTCATAAACTGTTGCGTGTCGAGGAAAACAAAGCGCACGCGGAATTGATGGGTACAACAACAGCAAGCAGGCTGAAGATTGGCTTGTATAAAGGAAAGAGAATTGTTCTGTCGCAGTCCGTGGCATGGAGATTTGTCCGTTAAATCATCGTAGCTAGCTCTTGTGGTGGAGAACATTGAGCGCCAATGTTGTCGTAAGATGGATTAGAGGGACGAATGTTGTGGGGCGGCGGGGGGAGAAAGTGGAGAGTGAGTTGAGGAGACGATCTTGGGTGGCAAAATGAGAACCTAGGAATAGGCCGTGGGGCATGACCGTTGCACCGACGATGCCGATGGCTAGACAAGAGAAGGTGAAGTGGAGAAATGGAGGAACACGTGAGTTGAAGCACCTGTATAGACGGCGTTTGGGTGGGTACTGAGACTCTTTGGAGGGCACAAAGCCGAGACAGGGTTGACCTCGATGATGAGTACCAAAGACGGCAGTCACCTGGAGGGAAGGGAATGAGAATGGGACCGAATGTCGTGCCGGCTTGGGGGGGGGGGGGGGGGGGGGGGGGGGGGGGCGGGGGGGGGGGGGGGGGGGGGGGGGGGGGGGGTCGAGGAGAGTCGCACGGGTACTAGTAGTACGGTATGGACGACAACTTGAAGGATCTCCACCCCGGGGACGACTACTCTCACCGGTTCTTCATCTGGCACGAATGGATACAGGCAAATGGTCCCCTCTCGACAGAGAACGTATTCGACTACTTTTCGACTTCCATGTTCTACGACAAGCAGAGCAACAACCAGGTCCTCCGCATGCAGACCATCCACACCGGTACACCCTTCCTCAACGAACCAGAAGAACTCAGGTCCGTCCCGACCCCGCCTCTCCCCCCCTCAACTTTCGGTGACCTCTTCTCAGACGCTTCACCGGCATCGAGTTCGCCCTCGCCCATGCCTCGCCCCCGTCCCTCTTCATCATCCACAAGCGCGAGCGTCTCTCCCCAGATCAAGGTCCGTCCAATTCCGTTCCCTCTCCCTTGACCGCATCTCCCCCCCAGTCAGGCCCCTCGCCGCCTATTTCATCATCCACAACCGCATCTACCAGTCACCCGATGTCTACACCCTGCTCTCAAACAGACTGGTACTTCCGTCCCTCCTTTCCCCGCCTGCCGCTCAAGCCCTTCTTATCCAGCTCACCTCCCTCAACGCCCTCCAGTCCTCCCTCGACCTTCTTCGCAGACATCGTCCCGACTACACCCCCCGTTCTGGTTTCGTATGGCCCATAATCGACTCCTCCCCCGACACTCCCCAGAAAAAGCCCGACCTTGCCGTCTTGCACACCGACGACCCCGCCATCGATACCCCCGAAAGGCACAAGCCCCATGGTCCTAAAAAACAGCAAAACAATTCACTCATGATGTATGCTATGAGGACAACCGCGTTGCATTCCAACACAACGCCATCTCGCCCCCAACCCTCCGACCACAACGGCATGCCCTCCGCCTCGGCCCGCACGACCGCATCTGCTCAACCCGCACCGACCCCTGCCCCTTCTTCCCAAAGAGCACCAACCCCGAAGGCACCCTCCACCGCCCCGAGTCCACAGGACCTCGCCCCTGTCAAGGGTCCCGTCGGCGCTGGTAAAAAGAAGAAAAAACGCACGTCCCCTCTCTCTCGTGTGAGTAATCCATTGACGCATCTCATAGGAACATCAGTCCTGGTGACGTGAGTTCGGGGTCATTCCATCCAGGTGTCACACAACCTGCGAACTCGCCGCTCCAGCATCGATCCGGCTACCTCTCCTCCTTGCCTTACCAAGCACTTGTTCACTTAGTCGGTAATAGTCGCCTCTGTTTTCGGTGATCAACGTGATTTTTTTATGTGCGTGTGTGTGGACTATCGTAGTACGATAACCAAATCCATGCTTCGGTCTCCATTTGGTGCAACTACCGTCCGCTCACCCCCGTCAACTTGTCCGTCAACCACCCCAGGGGTGTCGGCAGTGCCCCATTTCGAGCACCCCCCACGCCAGTTCCCAAAGCGAGGGGATTCGCCGACACGAACGAGTCCTTTCGTGCCTTGGACGCTGTCTTTGCTAGATGCTCTGTCAGTATCCGGCAACGATGGTGAAATGTGATCTGAGAGACAAGAATCTTCCCGCCCAAAAATACCCCACACCAGTAACCGAGGAACACGCCCAACACGCACCTGAGTTGCTGATCTCCTCCACATTCGTCTCCAGGACGAGGCCGCCTTGAACGATTTCCGCAAGGATGTGGTGAACCTTGACTCATCTCGTGACCCAGCGTGCATTATCCTTCCGTAGAAGCCTACCTCATCGAAATGGAACACCAGGTCCAGTTCACAGACGTTCTCAAAGGCCCGGTCCAGCGCCTCCACAAGGACCTTGGGTTCCGGCGTTGTGGCACCATTGCACGACACGCACTGATCAGATCTCCGCTCACCTGGATCAAATCTAGTATTCCCAGCTCGCTCTCGGCACCGTCAACGACGAACACAAAATACAGCGTGGCATAGTTCCTGTACACAACCCGCCAGCGCTCGTCCGAGTCATCCTTGGGGCCGAGGAATGCCTCGAGTTCCGGTGCATCCAGAAAGTTGCACAGCCCGGCTGGCCGGATCGAGATGAGGGAAAATATCTTTTGAACGACCGTCTGAGAAGCCTGGTGGAGCGGCGTGTAGAACTTGGTCAGCCTTGGAATACCCGACGTGTTGACTGAGATTTTCGGCGTTGAGCAGACAGTGAGAACGGGTGCGAAAAGACGACTGACAGATCAGAACTGCATGTATCATGACTGTTTCGTTTAGAGCGAGACTCTGCGTTGCTTATCGAATCCCAACTTATCACTGGTACTCACGGACCGTGCCAGCCCCATGTGATTAAGGGTCATCGGCGCAGAGATTAGATGAAACGGCCAAGGATTATATGTAAATATAATGTCTTGGCTTTCTCGTACAATATCCCAGAAGACGCGCAATCCAGCACCTGATTGATGTGAAATTATAATCTACTTGTAATTCTTGTACATAAAGCTTGGATGTGTGAAACCATGAATAGATCAATATATAGGTCTGTACCAAATGATGTACGAAATATCGAAACATTACGGTATCGTTAGACATTCCATGGTCTATTACAATAGTTTCTTTAGTGGGCACATATGTGTTGCACCACTGTTCCACTTGTTCATGTTTAACCTTTTACTTATATTGTCTTAGCCCCTTTGGAGGTTCTAGACCCTGTCACGTGACTAAGCACGTGACATACTTACATAATCAGTCTAGACTCGCACCCTTGACCCTGGTCTTACAAACCATTGGTCATAACCCTATACCCTGGGTTCAGGGTTGCTTATCTCTACCCAATAGTGCTTATAGCTCTTATCTACAGGGCTTACTTAGGTTAGACACAGCATGGTCTGTGCACACACCACTACAGTATAAATAGTGGTCATATATCACTCATTTAGAGCAGTGACAATAGTCATCTCATTACCACTCAATCCTTTCAAGTCTTTGAGGACTTTTCTCCTCCCTTGAGCTACCACCACCTCAAGAGGTTCCTACTTGCATAGGATTCATTCTGCATACATCAAAGCACCTACTCTCTTCTTCTGTGTAAGCATCTCCTACATGTTGAATTTCCTCTTGCTGTCACTTCTGCACCATTGGAGAATTAGCCTATTCCCATAGATTATGAGCCCTGCAAGGCTCTAAGGCATTCTAATACTCCCTCACTGTTTAAGAGCATATCTCCAGTTTGTGGTCATGCCTTTCCCATGTCTTGCGCAAGAGAGTGCTTTGATCTTGGTCACCATGTGGATTTTATCCTTGGCAGGTCTGTGCACCATGGTCTACTTCTGAAGTACCACAATAGCCATGGTGTTTGCCCTCTGGCTGAGTGCTGACTCATGGATCTTGTTGTTCCGATTCTTATCGGATACGAGGACTTTGGTACTAATCTATTGAACTTTTTTATTTGACCGGATCTTGCACTGGGACTTGCAGATTGTGTTGACGACCTCAAATCTAATAACGACTTGGGACGCTTTACACCAGAAAATGCTTTAGAGCTAAGGAATCTCGTTGAGAGGGAAACCCAACAAGAACTTGACTAGAGTTCTTGGGGCGTTGATTGCAAGGTATTTATACTACTACAGTTGTTTGTACATGTTTACCTACTGGTCTGTGTGTTCTGTAGATAAGGTATGACATCATAGATAAGAGATAGGAGATAAGGGTCTAGACATTTCTAGATCTTCGGTAATTAAATACATGAGGTGAGTCACGTGACTGGTCTAGACCGTGGATCACGTGATAAGTCCGAATAAAATATAAGGTCATGTGATGAGAAAGGTGCATGTGTTGTCACGTGACTGTGGAAAATATCACGTGACTAGAAAAAGAAAGAATAGAAAATTAGAGTTTGTAACAGATTGTACCCTCACCAAAGTTCAATGCTCTGCTAGCAGCTGAGGTACCTCCTCCTCCTGTAAGATGATCAAGACCTGAGGTTCATAGATTCAGATCCATACCTTGTGCTGAGAACACTCCATTTGGTGGAACACATGCACCATGCAATAGTGCTGTTCCTAGAAGATTCCTTACTCCTGGTCCACCCGCTCCTCCCTACAACACTCATCAACCACCTGGCTATAACCACCCAATTCCATATTCCTATCATGATGACCCAAACATCATCTTCCTTGCCCCAGGTAGACCAGCTTCTATCTTTGGCCTGCCAAGCTCATTTGGTGGAGGCCTCTTACATAATGAGTGACTTGCTCACTCTACCAGAGTTGTCCCTAGAACTCCTAATATTTCCAGACCATTGAGAACTACAGGACAGGATACCTTATCTTGAGGACATACATGGAAAGAATGATGCAGGCCCTATTGTCGTCTATCCACAAATCCCCCGGTTCTTCATACAACTCCGCCTTCCTCTCCTACCAGCAGTCGAGCCGGAAGTCCCATACACTCAACTCACAGCAGCACTGGTAGAGACATCTAGAATGGTGTTTCCAATCACCATTGATCTTCTCTCACATGGGTTTGCCGAGAAAAGAGGGGATCCTTGGTGGCACCATGAGTCACCCTCTTACAGTTATTACAATGAGACACTTTTTGCAATCTATGAAGGCGCTGGTTGGGCTTTTCCAGTCAATCTATATGAAGACATGCCTTATACCCCAGTTCATAACCTTGGATGGGAGATTGTCAACAGGGACAACAACTACTTCAATAGTTCATTCCATCTGCCAGTGGGCCTGGATGAAATGGCCTGAGCTGGGGGCGATGTCTAGGCAGCACAAAACACAACAAAAGGATAAGGATCAACTAGCTCTGCTAGAGATCAAGGGGAAGGGATACTAAGCACTTTGCTTAGGAGGTTCTCAGGT
>JBBPMQ010000443.1:0-18898 GCA_038090375.1 Boletus rubroflammeus | reverse complement strand
CTTGGTGAATTTGCCTTTTGATTTCTCTGGAGCTACAGATATCTCCATTAGGACTTCCTTTTCTACTTTGATGCTTCGAACGAAGACGTCGTCTGGGAATTGGGGAGAAGTGGGGGATAAAGTGGGATTCATTACAGGTTTACTCCTGCCATTACCCGAAGGTAACTGCCCAATGGAAGATGAAATTACATTGTTGTTGGCATATTCTTCTACCGACAGGAGTGCATATCTATTGTTGTCTGCGGCGCACCCAGATACGCGCTTTGGACTTCCTAATTTTTTGAGGCAATGGCCTCGTAGTCCTTGAACCAGGCACGTGCCTCATCAAGATTCATTCCCTTGATCAAGTGTGCCCAATCCTTCTCTTTGCCTTTGCCCTTTGCAGGCTCCTTTGCCTCGGCCGGTGTAGGCCATGAGGTTGCCACTGGTGGCTCTTGTGTTTCCATGGCCCTTGCTTGGTGCAGGGTGAACTTTTTACAGTTCAATCTGTGACCGCCGCCGAGGAATTTGCATTCCAGGCAGGCTATCTTTGGCTTTTTGCACTCCTTTACGAAGTGCCCTTCTTGTCCGCAGTTGTGGCATTTGAATTTGCCACCCTGGGTGCCGCTCCTTGTGACATCTACGTCCATGGCGTTGGGGTCGCGGCGTGAGACCCGGTCTGCTGTTCCTTTGGTGATGTATTTGAGCAGCTGTTTGCGTGCTCCTGCCTTCTTCAGATCTGCTTTGAACGTAGCGAGATCCGAATATCTCCCATTCTGGGTAATAAGTAATTCAATCGTCTGGCGATCGGTGTTCTGTTCGAGCAGTTCGATGAGCCTGTCATGGTCGTACTCTGCTTGGGTTTGATACGTTTCAAACTTCATCAAAAACGTATCCATTGTTTGATCTCCTTGCTTAAGGGAGGCGAGCGCTTTGCGATGCCAGTCTTTCTTCGTGGAGGACCGGAAATGATTTTCGATGAGGGCATCGAGTTCTTTCATTGTGGGGCCTGTGCCCGTGGTTAACATTTTGTTTAATTGAGCGTGTGCGAACACTCCTGCTTCTCCACCCTTCATCCGGGAGAGAATTGCTCTTGTGCTGTCGTGTCCGGCAAGCACTCTCTTGTTGATATCCCGCCACATTCTGATGTGGGTCCACCATTCTTCAAATTTCTTGCCCCTGGTGCCGTCGAAGTCACCGGGGTCTTGGAATAATTTGGACAGCTTGGGTTCTGAGCTGCCCCTTGCGCTCGTTGTCGGTTGAGCGAGTACTTGTGCTTCCAGCTGGTCTATGTTCACCTGGAGCGAGTGATTTAGGTCTATGGTTGCCTGAATTCTTATTTCTTGGCTTTCCATATAAAGTCATAATTCTTGAGCGAGGTCGCCCCACGCTCCTGAGTCTGCTGAGATTGCCGCCGTAAGAGCAGCGGCAAGAGGGCGGGGAAGTCCTGTGGCCATGATGTAAAAATGAATATATTGGGGAGGCTTCTATTGCCTGTATTTCAACGGTTTTCTCAAAGATCTCTTATCTCTGAGGACTTTGCTTGTGTGGGCTTCTATAGACCCAAGTTCTCCGCCTATCAATCTCCTGATAGACCTGTATTTCGGCTTCTTTATTGTGCGGCGGGGTTCTTCTTCTGACTCCGTGAGTTCTGTAAGATCCGATAGATCCGCTATTTCTCTCTTTACTCCTACGATCGGTTTTATCCCGCCCGTCACTATAACCGCTCTGACTTCCTGTAGGTCGGGAGTAGTTAATTTGGGGGGGAGGAGGTTCGCTGGTATGGGCACGGAGGTTAGATACTCCGGCTCTTCATCGTAGTCGTTTGGGTCGTACTCCGGTGTCTGTATGGAGTATGCCGACAATTGGTCTATCCACCTCTCTAGCGGAGTGAGATCTTCTCCTCCCGATCTGATCGCTCTGGCGATGATCTGTGCTGTAGATTGCGGGAAGAGAAAGTCTCCGTCTGAGTCTCTTACTAAGTTGAAGTGTTCGGGCGAGAAGTCCTCAGACAACGCCCTAAAAAATGCTGAGGTGGGGGAGGGGGAGACTCTGGCCTCTTCACACACTAGGCTCCGATCTGTATCAGCCGCCGGCTCCGGTTCTACTGCTTCTAGGCCTCTTGTTGTCGGGAGAGCTCCTGCTCCTGGTATCCGACAAGCGACGTACGGGTGGCTGAGGGTATCCTCTGCCCGACCTCGTAGTTCTGGGGCTGGGAAGGAACGGAGTGACCTGTGAAAGGTGATGGGCACTAGTGCCTCTACTTGTGAGTGTTGTGACCTTGACTACTTTTGGTTGCTCCACGCACTTGTTGCGAGAGCTGAAGGTTGTACGGTAAGGGTAGAGCTGTAGTTATAGTCTAGTTCTAGTGAAATGGTCAAAGAGCAATCGATGCTCTAAGCAAACCAAACAACCAAGCTACTACTATGAAGAATAGAAATTGGACTCGAGTGGGACTCTTTGGAGGGTGAAATCCAAGAGAACTAGACTGAGGAAATCCTCGGTGCTAGCCTCTGGGTTTATATAACATTCTACAGAGTTTGTACATGTGTGTACCCTATCTTAGATCTAGGTCTAGACTAGCGGTAATTAAATACGCGTGTTGAAATGGAAGCTAAGAAGCATAGCGGAGATGAGTAACATGAGGACGCAACTTGTGCATCAAATGGAAGGGAAGAAAAGAAGTGGAAGCATGACGGTGATTACCATGGGAGTCATATATCCATAAGGGGAATAATTCAGGAACGGTCTACTCTACCAGACCAAGTGTCCATGTGTGACGAATGTCCTGGATAAAGGATGTGAATGCATAGGGGAGAGGTCATGTGATCTAGTCACGTGAGCGTGGAAAGAAACGGGATGTCACGTGATCCGAGTCACGTGATTCCGATAAGATAAGATAAGAGATGTTACCTGTATAACCTGTTACGACCATAACAGTGGAGCATGGTGTCGAAACGTCTGCAAGGGGTGTATCTGGGTGCGAAAGAGGGTGATCTTCAGGGGCGGGAGATTGGTAGGGCTGTTTTGCAAGAGAAGTGATGTCTGCTTGCAGTAAGATGGGACCAAGCTGCAGCAACAGCATGAGATTTGACTGCACAACCACCAAGGAGTCAACAGTGTGTGCAGCACACAGCTCTGTCGCAAGATGAATTTGCATGACGGTTCTATACAGAAGCTGGCGATAACGGGTGCATCGTCAGCCACAATGGTCTGGGGAGAAGGGCACATGAAAGCTAGAGGAATGTATAAGTGAGATTAGTGGGTGAAAATGGCAACCGGCTCACAATGTAGGTGATGGTCAGTAAAAGTGTGTCTACATGGCAGGAAATACAAGAAGGTTAGAATCAGCAGGGGTGCTGGTAATGAGTTGTGAGGACAAAACCATGAAAGGTACAGATTTTGGAACTTGCCAAGAAAAACCATAAGATGAACCTGGAGTGCTGGTGATAAAACGAGTGACCAGTGAGGATTAAGAGATGGTGGGGGGGATGTGCGGTGATGGTGTAGATGTGGTTGAGGAAGATGGAGGGAGATGTGGAAGTGCAGGTGGATGGTGGCATGCAAATGGCGCATAGAACACATGACGCAGAGAGCATGTGACGCAGGGACACATGACGCAGATGGGACCGAAATCCAAAAATCTGAACTTTTTGACTTATCCTGAGTTATATAACGAGGTAAGGTCCAAATTGGGGTTTATCAGCCAGGTGACGAGGTTTATCAGTCAGGTGACTTGGAGAATCCGCTCAGCCCTAGTAAACGTCGACGAGTTTTACCAGTCCATCTATCGACGGCTTGCCTCTTTTAGACGGATTGGTCACCAGTCTACTTCGGCATGAGGCTGCGCTTGGTTTGCTCGTGTTTAGACTAGTGGTCGTACATCGTACTCCAACAAAGTGTCGTCAAGCGGTAATGTTATACAGTGTCTTTGCAGATAGGCTGCCTTTTAGAAACGGTAGAAGAGTGTGCTTCTGATCGGTTCACGAGAGACAAGCTCCAGTTGAACCACACGGATCATACACACTCATCTCAACCACAATTAATTTGCGGACTTATCTAAGATGCCGATCTACCGCATTTGATGTCTCACCGTGCGCCATTGCCCTGCAAGACCTTGCGCGTTCGAGAGCATGGTTAGCACCGACCAGGTCGTGTGAACTCGGGTGGCCCTTCCTCGGCTCACAGGACAAAACAGAAGAGCACGTAACCGTAAAAGCGCTGGGGATAAAGTCGGTTTCTGCCGTTGCCAAGCCCTGCACACAACGATTACCCACTGTGAAACACCGCGCCGGCGTGATCATCGTGCATGGGTGCAGTCTACTCATAATAGTTCTGATCTTCCAGCCAAGAGTATTCGCAGTTGGCATGCTGTGCACGATGTTATGGAGCAAGACCCACTCGAAGTCCAATGATCAGTAGCGCAATCGGCGTTATAAGCGAGCTCTACCTCTACCTATGCTTCCGTGGACTGGGTGACTTTTATTCTTGTCGTTCTGCTAATACCTGGTGAGGCTCACAGCCCCTCATGCGTATGCTGGTAACACAGACAGTCACTTTCAACTATCTGATGTAACGCTAACCGCCCGCGCTTAGCGTTACATCTGATCGTGTAAATGAAGTTCCCTCAAGGCAGGTGTTTCAGTCGTGAAATTCTACCGGAAGTGATACCGCCGCCGTCCGTCGATCTTACCAATCCTCGGTGAATCGTTGTAATATGGCATGCGTTGTACACCCTTTACCGTTCGTTATTGAAATTGGCTCGGAAGAAAAACTCCAGGCTGATCCGATCTACGACCAATTTCCGATCTCACACGACTTGCTTGGTCCTTCTCCTGAGCAGAAATATATTTATACTTGGATCGAGAAGACGGACAGCCTTACTGTTTCCGGTTCGTTTTTGCTGCGAGTCGTGTCGTTTCTACGCTTTTCAGCACCTACCATGGCCGGTCTGCGTCTTTTTGTTCTAACCGGGCTCTTAACCAGTCCTGTTGCTCTGGCTGCCTTGTTGTCCACAGGCGGAACACCTGGAGGTCCTGCTGGCTACGACACATCTCGCTTGGGCCCGTCAAACGCGATATGCACCCAGGAGGTATACAGTTTAAGCATCACCAGCACCAACTACATGTTTGAGAATGTGACCTTGGATGCGAACGAGGTATGCCGTCGACCGCTTTCCTGTAAACAAATCTAAAACCGAGTGTTCTAGACGTACCTCACGCAAAATTTGCAGGATTTTGTGACTGCTTTTCCGTACCAGTCCAATTTCACCGATACGTTTATGAACGGAATGCAAAATGTATCAGAGACATACGCTATATCGGGCACTCTCTGTCTCCCGGCCGAAGGAGAGAAGGATCCAACGGACATCCAACTGTTGATTCATGGGATCGGCTATGATGGGAGGTGTGTCCACTTTGTTCATTATTTTGTTCGACTCCTCAGTGCTGCGTGACCGCCTTAAGTTACTGGGATTTTTCACCCGCCGGGGAGAGCAACTATTCGTATGTCTATGCCTCTGCTGCTGCCGGGATTGCGACATTCCGTTACGACCGACTTGGGACGGGTCATTCTGAACACCCGTTTGATGGTTACAATATAGTGCAAAAGCCAACTGATGTTGCTATCGCAATCAAGTTTGCCGAGATGCTAAGGGCGGGTGAAATTGGCGGCCATGCATACTCGAAAATCGTTGCGGTGGGCCACAGCTACGGATCGACTCAGACACAAGCAATAACTGCAGTCGCACCCGCCGCTGTAGATGGGGTTGTGTTGACGGCGTACAGCGCAAATGCGTAAGTTGGCTTCATTCATCCTTGGCGGGTTACTGTTGGCTCACTTTTCTTTTTTGAACTAGGTCGGCACTTCCAGTGTGGCTCGCTTCGACGGTGTATACCACCGCATCTCTGATATTCCCTACACGTTTCCCCAATGCTGACATGACCAACGCTTACCTCGTCACACTTGCGGTCAGCATTACTCTAGAGAATGGAGATGGTAGCTTACCCACTGTATCTTCCAGCCTTGGACGAGCCAATTTAGCTACTGGTACTTCCCATATTACTCGCAAGCTGTCGCGGACTTTGCACGTTCAATTGAGCAACCAGTTACCCAAGGTGTTCTGTTCACTATCGCCAACAACATTACAGCGGCACCTCAGTTCACGGGGGATGTGCTTGTCGTATGTGGCACCTTTATAATCGTCACACTTTAATAGAGATTGACCAATGGTGCTTTTTTCGCAGGTGACTGGAGACAAGGACTTAGTGTTTTGCTATAGAAACTGCTATGCAGTGCCTCCTGGTACAAACTATACGAGCATTCCTGCCGGTGTTCAGGAGCTGTATCCAGCTGCACGGACCTTTGAGACATACATTCCTCCGAACACAGGGTAAGCATATCTTGTTCTGTTTGCAAGTATTGAGAACTAATGAGGGGATAATCAAACAAGACATATGATCAACCTGCAGTACTCTGCGTCAGACTCGTTCCAATATATGATCCGGTTTGCAGAGATGGTGTTCTCTTCTTGAGCGTTCTATCGGAAGCGTTGCTCAGTTTCTGATAGTAGCATTGGATGTGAAACCATTTTGTTAGAAATATCACTTGATGTGTAAATAGATGTTGATAATCGTTAATTTGATTTTCGCTTGAGATTGGGCAGTTCGTGAAACCTACTAGTAGAACGGACCACGGAATACGTACTATAATCGATGTAATAACAAACAGTTACTTCGATGGTACGCATTCCCTTGTCTCCTTACTTGGTCCCTTTTCTCCGAATATTCAGCCAGCATTGAGCAACTTCTACCTCTTCATCGGGCTGCGGCCCCATTGCTGACCACATGACTCATTGTCTTCGATAGTTGCCAGTGCGCGTACCAAATTTGACAACCCTGGGACCTGAAGCTTGAGGGTTCAACCTCACGGCCAGACGGAACCAGAAGTCAGCATCCGCACCACCTGGACGCAGATAGCTGTTTGCCGAGTACTCTCAAGGGAATGTCACCCAAACTGCCCTCGACATCGCGAGTCGACAAACTTGCACGAAGGGCCGCCAATTTGGCCATTTCCTCGTTCGATCGTTCACTTTCCGACAGCAAACATGTGGATCTGGGCGGTCATGCGTTCTGAGCTTACACCTGTTCGTTTTGATTTACTGTCTATTTGGACGGGTTGTGTGGTAATTCTATTAGAAGCGTGTCCGAGTCTGAGCCTCTCTCCTAAGGCTTGACTGAACTCGAAATTACTAATGATCGGCGAGTCGTAGCGGCGCGCCCGTTTGTTTTCTGATTGCAGGCAATAGCAGGTAACATTTCTGATGCCCCCCATGGTTGTCTTGTCTTGAACTGGATAATTTTAATCGGGCTCATGGATCCACGTCCCAATCTCGTCCGATCATCTACTAATACTTCCACCTCCATCTCCCAGTCCAAAGGTCCAAAGGTCCAACGCTCCTCCTGTCCTATCTCACACAACCACGTCAGATGCGTGATCTCGCTCACGTTCCTTGTCCCTCTCGCTCGCACAGGATGCTTCCGCAAGGCGCTCCAACACTACATTCGGGGGTCGTCTTCCTTCAACCGGGCTCTCAGTCGTGAAGTCAGCATGTGCGTCGGTTCAAACTTTGGACACAACAATCATAGGCGAAGGCTCGTGCACGAAAGTGCCGGCCGAGTCGAAGAGAGAAGCAAGAAAGGAAGACAAGCGCCGACAGGGTGTGACGCTCGTAGCTGTGATGCCTATGAATCCCAAGGTCAGGGGGGACTCGAGAACTACAGACAGGCCTCGAGTAAAAGTCGAGCTTTTAGTCTCGATCTCGAGGCACACGTGGAGGATAAGGATGACATCGACAACAGCCTGGGAGATACTGATAGTCATGGCTACCTGCACTCAAGAACGAAGACGAGGAACATTGGTTATCTCGTCATCAAGTATGAGTCTCTGAGGAAGTAGATGTGTATATGCCCGTCAAGAAACGGTTGCGTATACGGTGATAGTAGGCTCGTGACTTGAAGAAATAAACACTGGCATTCATACAGACACATTGGCAACTCCGACCGCGTAAAATTTGAGCCTAAATAGACCAGGTGGTACGACTTGCCATGAATCCGGAAAAAAAAGGTTGAATTACCGGAGTTCTAGTGTGCCCATGTGAACAGGTCCCCTTGAAGTGGTAGAACGACCTGCAATCACATGTATGCAGCTAGGTCGGATAACGTTGAACCTACTGAATCTGAAGACACAACGACCACCTTGAACGGTTGGCGGTTCACCATATCAATAGGCTTTGTGAGGCAGCCAGCCTGAACTGGCTCTGAAACCGGTTGGTACTGTGGACACCCACCCTGCGTCGCGGGCTGCCATCACGCAAGCGACTGAGCAAGGTGTCATCACCAGGAAGGCGTAAACCCTATCACACATCGAGGATCTGTTGAAAGTTATCAAAAGACCTCCAAAGTTAAACACGATACAGAATTTTCTCCTTCACGACGTGAATGCGCGAGAGTAATCTGTATTCTGATGCATTCCCATCTTACCTGTCCCTCTGAACGTGGACTGTGGTAGCCATGCAGGAGCGTGAGATCCAGTGGGGAAATTTTTACGTCAGTGTGGAGTGGACCTAACTGTTCAGATCCACATGTCTGCTGTCAAGGAAAAGTGATCAATCGAACGATCGAGAGGCCGGGAAACGGCCAAGTTTGTGCAGGTTTGTCGACTCGATGCGTCGAGCTGTGACACCTTGGCCAGGGAGTAATACTCGGCAAACAGCCCGGATTATCTGCGTCTGCTAAGGTAAGTATGCCTCCCGGGTGCATAATGCATTTGGCGGGCCCAAGCGAGACGTGTCGTAACCAACAGGACCTCCAGGTGTTCCGCCTGTGGACAACAAGGCACCCAAGCCAACAGGACAAGCCAAGAACCCAATTACACACTGGCGGGAAAACGCAGTCCGGCCATAGCAAGTGCTGAAAATCGTAAGGACAACACGACTCGCAGCAAAAGGAACCCTGAATGGATTGATCCAAGTATACATGTGTACGGATTTTCGCTCACCAATAAAAATCAAGTCCTCGGAAGAAAACAATTGGGGTTTTCGAAGAAGCGAACACCGCTTACATCTAAATATACATCACTCGGTGTACACGAGAATCAGTAAATGATCAGGTATTTACCGGGATTCCGTGGCCAGGACACGGATTGAATTGATGAGAGCCATTTCTGCATGAGGTTTCAATTGCAGTGTGTATTAAAAACTGGTCGTGCGAGATCGAAAACTTGTCGTAGGTAGCTCGCCGAGTGAGGGCAGATCGATATCATTACGACAAACCTGGAGGAGTTTTCCATCCAAAGCCGAGATAACGAGCGATAAAGGATGTACAATGCACGCCATATTGCGACGATTTACCGTATTGGCAAGGGACTACGACTGCCCAGTTAAGATTGGGTAGAGATGCTTGAAAATACTTCTGGGTTATTAGCATGCATTTGAGTTGCCAAACGCCTAACCAGGCATTAGCAGGACAGAAATCAAACAGTCACGAAGTCCGCGGCAGCGTAGGTACTAGAGGTTGCGAGCTCATAACGCCGGCGGCGATTGCTAGACCATTGGGTATCCGATTCGCCTTCTTCCGCAACGTGGTCCACCGTGTGCAACTGCGATCACCCTCGGCTGGAAGATCGCATTTAGCGCTAACGGGAGCTGAGGGGAGTAGATTGCACCCGTTGACGATTGCGGTGTTTCGACCGTGGCCGAGCCTTGGGTGATTGTTGTTTCAACGATATGCGCAACACTTTGCAACGGCGGACTGGACGACCGAATGGAACACAGCTACGAGGCTACCACCTGTTTGATTCAAATAAATCCTGCCCTGTTTGTGGACGTGAACTTGGCGTCTCGACGACACCGTGACGGGTGTTCCGCGTGTGTGGCAAATTCGAAACTTGTGCGTCTGAGCTTCTCGAGGCTTGACCGAGCTTGCAAAAGAGAGGCTGCCCGACCACTATCGGTGCGAGTGCTTGGTGGTACGTAGCGCCCCACCGTTTCGCCTTCTAATCGCAAGCAATATCTTATAGTAATTTAGTAACACTTCTGCAAATGGTATCATAATAAACTTTACAACCTGCCAGAGGCTCTCACATTTACACTGACCGCCACCCACGTGGCTCATGCACACGCATCAATGCATTGTGGTTGTCCTGTCTTCAAAAACTGTGGCTGTAAGCCGACCCTTTCAGCAACTTCTCTTGCGTGGTGAACACTTTCATGCACATTCTATTCAGGGTCGGTTTGGGACTTTTGGACTCCATTCGGGTGTTTGTTACTAGTCCCGAGTGCAGGTACGTCCACGAAATCCGGACCGCAACGTGTTCACGATTTGTCTGGCGGTCAGAGGGGTCACGTACCCACGACGAAATGAAGATAGTCGCGAGAGTGCTCATGCAGAATATAGAAAGGGTGGGCTTCGAGTAAAGTTTGGCCGCATCAGGAGATAGATGTGTATTTCCAACGCTCGGCCTGTGAAATCGTCGGCTCGATAACCCATTCCCCGCTAGTTATGATACTATATAACCACGGTCACTCTGGAAATATCTTGCCCGATGTCATGTGGACAAGGACTAACCATATCAAGCCAAGAATTCACAAGATCTGCTCTTCGGTGCTATCGGTTTGTGCGAATGGTGCCTCAGGATAAATTAGACTTCACCCGAGCGCAAAGACTAAATGGCCTGACGCAAACTGTTCATCAAAATGGGCATCAAGTGGGTCATCCAAAGAGATAAAATCGTTCCAAGATACGAGTGATGTTAATCCTGACGGTGGTATTGGAGATGGATGGATGGAAAGCATTTACCTTGAAGGGATATATTAGACTAAGTGCCATGCTATGCTGTCCAATGATGTGCAAATATGCTCGTGGAGATGTGCATGATAAAGGCTGAAATCAGGTACGTTGTCCATCATCAACATAGCCCGAAATCCGAGGAGAACAACAGCATCCCTTATTTCCCAAGCTGACTGTGTGTAGACAATGAGGATCTTGCGATAGCAGTGATGAGAGCTCCACCGTGAGTCTGTCCAAGTGGTATTGGAGGGGGTTTGCGCCTTTTTGGAGGAGCGGGGGGTGGCCTGCGTGCCTTTTGGGTGGCGGTGGATGTAGTTGGTGGGAAACCAGAAGACGCGGGTGATGGTGGAAGATGGGGGTGAAGCTTAAGTTGAAGATTTTTTTCCGCCTGCTGCAGGAGTGAACCGTCGTCCATAGAACCAGTCTTCTCTCTCCACCTTGGTGCATTTGTAGTAGTTAAAGCTACAACGCCCAAGCTAGTGGCACTCTCCATGCTTGGTCTCCTGACGTCATCTGAGCCCGATCGCGACGGTGGTGGCTTAGTCAATTGTGACTTTATATTCTCAACGCTGCGACTGGGCCTAATTTGTTTCGGCTTGACCAGGGGTGGAATGGCACCATCATGGCGTCTTTCGGAGCCTGTTGACGTGGCAACTTGAGACTGTAGACCAGCTTGCGTCGTCGACGCAAGGATGTCGTGGCTAGGGCTACCCTGGCGAAAGTGGCCTTGCGAATTCAAAGCATCTTTGTCGAACGAACCCTTTCGCAGGTGCACACACCATTCCCCGCTGAGACACCGATCCACCAATCGCTTCGTGGTCGGGTTGATGTCTCGGATGTTAGAATTCTGCGTGAGGGACTCCAGAGCCATCACTATTTGAGGACGTTTGTAGGGAATGTCCCGTAATTGCGTCTTTGTAAGGAGGGGATGTAGAACACGGAGGTACGTGTGGCGCAACTACAATGTTTTGAGTCGATTTCCAACAATTGCATGAGTGGAGTTTACCTACCGATTCACTCTCGTCATCGAGGTCCACCAGCTCGCGCAAGAAGACATCGACAAGTACGCAGAGGTCATTTGTGTAAAAATACTCCGAGGTCGCTTTCGAAGTGAACAAAATATATAGTAGCTTCAACACGAGTAACTGCATGCACAGATCCTCCGCAGAACGAGCTACAGAACATTTTCAGCCGTGATAAAGAATAGCCCACATAAGACGTACATGCACGATTGAGCATAAATATCATGTTCTCTCCAAATGTCTTGCTGGAACCGAGACGAGATATAAGCACATCAAGTACCCGATTTCGCACCTCAGACGCTTTCCCTTGGCCACCCTGGGACGAGGCAGCATTGTTCAAGCCTGCAACCATGAACTGTTCGTTAAGTGCCACCTGGTTGAGGGTTAATAGCTGCCAGAAGAAGAGTTCTTGATGCTCACTATTAATTTGATGACGGAGTAGTTGAAGGTCTCATCCAGGATAAAGTGTGTCTGCTCCACGAGCTCGAAGAGATGGTCAATGAACGAATCACTGAATACACCTGTGTCAGAGTGTTCAGCCAGACGAAAAAGGAAAAGGTGACCAGGAGAAGCAAAAACCTACATAAGTCTTGCTCCGACAGCTTCTGAACCCGACAGACTTCGTAGAGGAGTCTGACACTAAGCATCCTCAGCTTGCCTTCTATAGCAACTGGACCCATGATGACGCTTGTTCGAGAGCCTGCGCCGTTGAAAGCGAGATTAGGGCTAGTATAAGAATCATCGGCCTCTGGATCAATCTCGACCAAGGTATGATCCATTAGTAGTGGGATGAGAGGTTTCCATCGCTTGTGGCTACGAAGGAAGGAGGATTGGCGTCTGCCCCAAAACAATAGAAGGCTATATAAGATAAATTGTCCGTGAGGATCCGTTTTCTACAAGCATGTGTAAGCTATGCAAGATCGGTACTGTCATCGTTCCACATACCGATTGCACATCCTCGATCGCAAGTTCACACATCCTCTCGGAGTGAAAGGCAAAAAGCTCGGAATCCAAAAGCAACTGGCATGCGTGCTCTAGTTGGTGTGGACTTTGAAGATAGTGTTCTGCTGACAAAATCATGATCAACACAAGATGGAAGAATAAAAGCAGAGGGAGCTGACCGTGGTAAGAAGCGCATAAGGAGACGAACCTCCGCAGTGCAGTATCAAGCATGGACAATGTGGCCGAATCATCGCTCGGAAGACGTAGGATATCGTCAAGTTCTAGAGCGATGGAAAGACCACGATAAAGGATGCAATAAGTTTCTTCTGATAACCAAGAGTTGCAGGGTATGGAGCGTGTGACGAAACGTACCTGACCAAAATTGCTGGACATTCTCTATGTAGTATGTAATCCCAAAATCATCTTCTGCTAGCATGTTAACTGCAGAATCCGAAGTCTGAATCATCATGGCGATGGAATTCCAGGTGTCGAGGTCTCCTGCGGCCTGTGATTGGAGCGATAAAAAGGAGAAGTAACCGCTGTGCCAAGAAAGGAGTGGGACTGGTTGATCCGAACACTTTTTGACCGTTCCCTATCAGAGACTCTATACGACGAGACTGAGTAGTAGTTGAGAGCCTTGCAAGCTGAAGCCAGCTCGTGTTCAACGTTGGCGACAACGAACACGATTAGCTCACTTAGGCTAGCCTTGAAGTTTTGCAGTGTCCGGGGTCCACCGGCAAAGTGAAACCCGAGTGACCCTTCCACTGATTGACGACTGTCTTAGTCGGCGCAAGATTTTGATACTCTCGTGTCCAACACAGATTGTTCAGCTCAGCCAAGAGCGAATGTAAGGCAAGTGTCACTCTCATCACGCCGCGAGTGGCAAAGGTACGAGGACAGCAAGGGAGCACCCACTGTTCTTTCTATCCCACGCAGAGCGATCAATTCGGACATACGTGGTACAGTTCAAACGTTGATGTGTCTCCGATCTGCCCATTGAGCATGGTGTCACCCACCCAGACGCATGCCCCATTCATCCCACTTCCTGTCAGTACAATCAAGTCCCTTATAACACATACCCCCTTGGGAGAGACCCAAGGGTATGTGTTATGGGGGTCTGGGAGGTCAAACTGAGTTCGGGAATCCCGTTATGAGGGACTATGGGAGTCGGCTGTATCTACATCCGTGCCAGCGATGGATTGTGTATGTAAGGTGGTTGAACAAAACAGCCCGCCTTGGTGCTACTAGTAGCACTGCGCACAGGCATCCCTCTTTCGGTGGAGTTAGATGTTGATCGCTCCTGTTCTCCCGACCAACTGCTGGCTTTCGGGGCGCAGCCCGTTCTAGGCTGGTCCCGGTCAGGTACCTTTCAAGGCAGCGAGCGTATGGATCAGACAAATTTTGCTTAGCATTGGAAGGCACATGCTGTGCAGTGTGAACCAGGCCCAGCAAACTATTTTCGCTTTAGTGCGGGCAGCCGGTAGGCACAGCGACTAATTCCCCGCATTCGATTGGATAGCTGAGCATTAATCTTAGTGCAGACGTCACGCCACGGTACACATGCAAGGCTACATAGTACACACTGTTTAATTCCAAAACGCCATCTTAATAAAAGCGATGTGGCCTGATTTGACAGTCACTGAATGTGGACGAGTTTTGCAGGTTTGATGATCAAGTTCGCATAGATTAATTCCCGTATGATGATTTGAGGTGTAATTACTATGACATGACATGTGGTCTATATGAGTGAAAACAACATTCCAACAATAATATTAATATCTGCGAGAACAATGGAATCGAGTGACCAATTCATGAGGAGAATCCAGTGTCTCTCCGGGTCATACCTCGAGAAGTGCAACGATGGCGTATGCTGCAGCCGCAGCCGCTCCGCCGACTAGTAGTGTACTCAATGCACCCCACAAGTATCCCTTGACTCCTTTGCCTGCCCCGGTTACCCTGGCTTTGACTGCCCCAAAGACCAGAAGTACGAAACCAGTTAGAATGCAGGAATAGATCAAGGCCACATGAGCACGGGTGAAAAAAAAGTAAGGAAGGAGTGGTATAATCCCTCCGATGAGGTACCCGAGTCCAATCGTAATCGCCGACCCATATAGGCGACTTGTTGGCACCTCCTCTGTCAAAGGAGGCGAGTCAGTAAAATGGTTGCTAAAAAGGAGAAAAACGAACCCAAACCCTCGCCAAACTTAAGCAAGAATGGAGTTAACCCCACGTGGGACTTCCACCTGAGAGATTGAGTTTCTTCGTCTGAGGATAATGAACTATTGCCGTCTATGCCTGTGTCGCATTCGATGTCACGCAAACATTTCGTGACAGCTCTCGAAGTGCGTTCATCAACACCGACTGGGCCGAGAACAGCATAGACTTCTCTTTCCATTTCTCCTTCACAGCTGCGGAGTACCCTTGACGATGTATGACGCTTCAAGAACCGATATTGGTCTCTTTCAGCCTGAGAGGCAAGGAATCCACCGATTCCCATTGAAATAGCCCCTGCGATGAGTTCCGCAACCCCCCCGAGAACGACCAGCCTGGACTCTCCAAGCGACGATAGACCAGCCGTCAATGCAAAAGGGACAGTCAAACCGTCAGAGAGACCAATGACCCTAGAGGTATAAATATGAATGTTGAGGGGAACGCTGCCGTACAGGAGGACAAAGTGGGAAAAGACTCACACATCGCGGACGATATCAGGATTGACGAGGGTGCGGTCATCCTCGTCTTTGAGCTCCTTGCAACACACACCACCCTCTCGTCCATGTCTATCGCACTTGGCAGGAAGAGGGACGCTTCCGTTGGAGGAATCCAGAGCCCAGACGGGTGGCTTTGATCTAAGGGATGCATCCCTGTGTTGGGGAAGGGGGACAGCGAAGGAACTGTTGGTCTCTGAGGACATTTTAGAAAGGATGGGGGATGACGGCTTCGCTATGTTGATATTTATACGATATGAACTTGCTAGATTTAACAAGGCATACTTGAGAAATATATCTTGACCCTAACCCTAAACTGATGCCACCGTAGAATACCGACTTCAGTGACCTGCGTCTATTTATTTTGTTATTTTCACCTTTCAAACGTTCTCCGTGGGCTCTGGCCAATCAGTGAATGACGATTTGAGGAACGTCAATGTGCTGGCACATTTCGCTGTCTGTGGTTCGCGGTGCCAATCCAGGACTCATCCGATGCGTATGCTCCCCCGATCACATGGAAGCAGTGTTTCTTCTCCGTTCCTTGCAGTATTATAAACTGGTTCACCCGAAGATGTGATCTAGCGTGGCCCCACTCCTGACTATTTTAGTGATTCTCCCTCGTCATAAACAACATCTCCGAGGTGCTGGTGCATAAGCTCCGAGTTCTGGACAACTCCTGAGACTGCAACTGTACTGATGGCATTTGATGATATCTCTATCATGATCCAGCTGGAGCCTGGCAGCCGTCGCCGTCCAGGAAAGGTATTTTACCGAGCACATGCCACCTTCGCGTGATGGCTTGTGATGAAATTCGGAGCGTATGACTGGCTGCGAGTTGGCATTCTGATCAGCTGAGGGAAACATTTTCCATTTTGCCCAATCGATTCACACCTCGTCGGATCAATTCACAGCAATTGTAACAGGCCGGCGGCTAGGTTTAACATCTTCGAAACTCGTGTACCGTATCCATACAGCGTTTTGGCGAGGCCACCGTCGCGGATTATAGTGAAGTATATATTGTTTTACCAAGTTTGATGGGTGGGCGTTTTTCACGTTTGGGGGCATGTGCATCAACTTTCTGAAGCGAGCTTTGGGATGGACTGCGGTCGTTTCTTTTTTGGAAGGACCCTTAATTCCCTTTTTCGCCGACCTGTCCTCCAATCACAGCTCTCGAATGGTCTACGAAAGTGTCGTCAAGCGGTAATGTTATATAGTGTCTTTGCAGATGCTGTATGAGCCACGGCACGCGATCTTGGTCGCTCCTCATCAGGAAAAAGGAAAAATGCCAGTAGCGCATGCCATAATTACATTGTCGATGTCTTCACATGTCGTCAGTCATGGCTGTCCACATTCTGACCGTTGGCTACATTGACTACAGTAGTCTCCCCCCTTGCGACAATGTGTACATAGAGAACCCCAAAGTTAAATTCATCAATGGTAACTACCAGCAAGTATTGACAGCAACATATTTATTTATGCATCCCCATGCACTCTGTATTGTTCAAATGTTCATATATTAATATACCTGTTCAAAAAGAAAGTGTCGGCGACATTCCTGTTGTCCCCACGATGCCAGCGAGGGTCAAGTGCGCCACTTGGAAACCTGGGTACCAAGTGACAGGGCTGAACAAGATCGGTGATTGGTACGACCACCACATTTGGAATGAGGTTGTGCGTCGAGCGGCCAAAATATTGATGTTCTTGTCAAACATGTGAAGCGGCTTGAACAAGTGCATGTAGGCGAGCGGGTGTGGGTAATGGCCGAGGTGAGGTGGTAGCCTGAATATGACTCGGACTTCAGCTGGGCGCAGTCCTGTCATTCAATATCGTTATTTTATTTTGTGTCAACCAGCGCAGATGATTTATTTACCTTGAAGCCCCCCCATCCCACATCCTTGTTCATCAACCTGCATCAGAACGGTGTCATACCGCGCCGGCGTGGGAGGCTTGCGAGGCCCGTTGGCATGTTGTGGATGGGAGCGTATTCTCGCAGTCTCATTGTCAGACTGATGCTCGAGTGGTTGGAGAGGTATTCGCATATTGCTATAACAGTTGAAGCGGTCATGGAGCGTTGGTTTGAAGGCCTGAGAACCTTGAGAGGGAAGGTTACCTAGGAACCTCTGTAGTGCTTCCACAAACATGACAGCACCATGGTGCTGAACCAGGAACTGCGCCGTCCTCCTTGGGAAATGAGGACGGCATGTGACACGGTATGATGGCAGCAGCAAGGCTTGGTCGACCTCAGGGGTTGATTTGTTGCAGTTGTTGCTATTCTTATCGGCCGAGCTGTGAGCAGCATGACCACAGTCACGCCACCTGAGATACGAGTTGAACCATATGATGGCTTCCTGCCGGTTCAACCATTTCGTCATCTGTATCGTATAGTCCTTACAATTAGTGGCAGCATAGGTCTTCTTGGCGTAGTCAATGTGTAGCCACTCCGAATTTTCGGTGTTGAAGCCATCAAGGCTACCGAACAGCCGGATCGACTTGACGTAGTGGACCAGCAAGTGAAGCTTGGGTATATTAAAATGTTGGCGACATCCGAGACTGATAAAAACCTCCTTGAAAGCATGGAAATCATTGAGGGCATCCTGTAAGGCTTGTAGAGTCTCATCTGTGTGGGAATGATACTGCGCGAGATAGACAAAATCGATTAGCGCACAACTGGCTTGAATGACGTCGTAGTTTGGTGTAGTACCAACCAGCGCGGTCACAAAAACCTGTTGGAGCTGTTTGTGGTCAGTGCCAGTCCATTGCTTACCTTAGAAATACCAGCTTTCCAATGTCGCAGTCCTGGATGGAATGGCATTGCTTGAAATCGACTATCGAATCGCTTTTTCCCCACAATGGCCATACACTATTTCTTGAGGTGATCCTTGAAGATCCCTTGGTGGAGCTGGTGTAGTATGTCCGAGGTGATGCAGGTGAATATATCAGAGCAGAAGGGTGAGAAAACAGGGCGCAGGCCCTCAGTGATGAACTCGGGGGGTATTCTCCAGCGGATTGCGCTTGGAGTACGCGAGTTGTTTGCTCTTGATTGTGAGATGTATGTAAATTTGAAGGTAGTGCCACGTTGGTCAGCAGGCACATGACACTTTGGACACTGGTTTTCGGCGCAACACGCAACCAAACATTGCTCAGGGTGATTCCCGATGAACGCGGCGAGCACAGGATATATCCTTCTAATCAGCACATCAGCACACACCATGTCGACGCCCTCCTGGCCCGCAGCTACAAGGGGCTGAACAAGCCGCCTCATACAATAGTGAAAGATGTCGGAATTATGGTATCCCGATATGGGTTATCCAATACCATAATGTTTCCTTTGAGATATACGTTACCCATATTCCTTTCATTCATTTATCTGTTTCACTTATCCTTTGGATCTAGACTCTTACTT
>JBBPMQ010000442.1:0-18926 GCA_038090375.1 Boletus rubroflammeus | reverse complement strand
GCAAAACAAAACCGGGTTAGCCGAGCCTTTTGGGCTCCCAAAACCTCGGCTGACTCTCGGCTAACCTGGTTTTGAGTTGCTCAACGGTCGTGAAGCGGATAACGTTACTCGACAGCTTTGCAGATGCAAGCACCTACCGTATCCAGGCGGCGATTCGACAAGAAACCTTTTTTTGGGGGGCCAAGGTCCCAACACGTCTTCGAGGGCAGGGGCAAAAGAAGCGCGTTCAGTTTAATCTTTTTGCCACCGTTCTCTACTCTCAGTGTTCGCCGCCCTCTCCCCCCCCCCTTTTTTTTTGGCGAATGACGTACATTCTGAAACGTGCGTGCGTCAGGGAACTGTCAGGTCGCGGTAGTGACGGGGCAGAAGAAGCTCGCACGCACACGAAGCTCGCACGCGTGGCACTGGATGGCATGGCGAGAGAACCCACCCACGCCCCTATGTAGGCGAATCAACCAATGGGCATAGGAATGGGAGAGGATAGGCTTCTGAACGAGATTGTATACGATCATATCGACAGTAGTGATCTCGTGGCTCCGTGTGTGTCCAGACCTGGACGGCGCGGAGTACCCAAATCTTGACACCGATCTGTCCACAAACCCCGGGCCGTCAACGACTCAAGCCAAGTAACTCGTCAAGACGTAACGCGCGCACCAAAAGGAAAAGCGGAAAAAAGGGCCTCGCCGAGATACATGTCATAATAGTAACCCTCGAGTTCTGGACTCTGGTCCCCGAGTAAGTTACTTGAAAGCCCTGCTCAGGGTCACTTTTCGTGGAATGGGTTTTGGGGTGCTCTACGTTGCTGCAGCCTTGGGACTTGTCTGGTGCTGATCGTGCATACCATGATCAGATAAGCTTGAATTGATTACCTTGGATACAGTATATACCCTCGACCCCAGGCACCGAGAGCATTCATAAAATAAAGAAAAGATAACAATCAAAAGTGACCGAATCGAACCGGAAAGATAAGCAGCCCTGCGCCGGTGGCGATCGATCGCGCTAGAGGTGTCCTGAGGGCCAATGATCGATGATCGATTATTATTCAAGTAAGTAAAATGGCCCGTCTGGACGATTGCCGAGGCGGCGCCAAGTAATGGGAGATCTGAGTCCGTCGCGGGGCGGTCAACCATGCCCCTCCCCCCCCCCTTTTTTTTTGCATTCTAGGTGCCCACACATAGGCGCGCGCGCTTGTGTTGGACCCTGACTATGAGGCTTGAGATCTCCGGGTCGGGGGCCTGATTCGGAGAACGTACGAACGGGTGATGTGCGGCGGCGACATAAGCAGAATGACTCGGAGGATCGCACAAAGAGACAGCAAGTACTTACCAGCGTCGCCGCCCTCGGAAAGCATTTTATGTAAAATCCAACGGAGACCGGTAATTCGGGAAACGATGCATGTACCCGGCGGCGGCGTGCGGGGTGGGAACCCACCTCTCAGGGACGGCGCGAACCGTCGGCATATTCTCACAAGTTTGACATATGATCATGATGATGAAGAGTCCCTGCAAACCTGGGCTCCGGCAACCGTCACCTCGTGAGTCGTCATAGGATCGAGTACATCAAGATATATGGACTATGTAGTCCAGGGGTTGAAGCTTAAGTACTCGAGCAAAGCAAGTACATAAAACAGACACTGACAAGTAACTTTTACGGTCGTGAACTTGAAACGCGAACCGTGCGTTCACGGTTCATATAATATTGGTTTTTTTTTTTTTTTTTTTTTTTTTTTTCCGATTCGGTTCCGCGCACGCACGGCGTGGCCATGCCCATATGGGAAGATGTGACCCTGTTCAACCCGACGAAACCGGCGTACGGTTGCCCATTCGCTACTGTACTGCGTAGCGCCCGGCGGCATTCGGACGATTAGCACTGGCCGCATAAACAAAAAACCGCTTACAACCCATGTATGAACCGAAAACCGCGACGGACCCGTCCGCTTCACGGTGAACCGCCAAAGTAATATGTAACTCGATTGACGGCGAGTGTGGTTTACACTTGCCTTTTTCTGCCACGCCACATTGATCGCGTGGCGAGCACGTTTTTACCGAGAACGCGACGCCGCGCGCCGAAGGAAACGGAGAGAGGCCTTTTTGCCTTTTTTAAAAATACTGCCATCCACGACTCTTGTCGCTACCTCCGATCACCCGAGTCGTGGACCGCCAGACCGAGCCGGCCATCGATGGTATCATATCTGTACAAAACCAAACTGTACCCTATCACACACGTAAAACGTCCATGGAACAATTGAAACACGGATCCCAAAAAAATAAAACGTGGAAACCTCGAATTCCATTCCATAACACAGTGCTACATTGTTCAACATCCCCCCCCCCTCGTTATGCACGATGGCATTATTGTGTGTCTGTGGTATGTAGTATGCATAATAATCATACCGCGTACTAGTGGCTTGGCGTACGCCACCTGTAGCAGTCATCTTATCGTCATCAGTCCCGCTGTTACCGAGTTGATGAAGGTGAGGCTATGAAGTGAGATTCTGGGGCGCATATTCATACTTTCCGTTCTAGCTTTTCGTGAAATCGCGTTCGAACACTCAAACCTGGGTAATCACCATCAAACCATATCAACCGGCGGCGGCCGATCCTTGGAACTTTCCGCCCCGCGCCCGCCCTGCCCCGCCCCGCCCCAGCCCTGCCCCGCCCCGCCCCAGCCCTGCCCCATACGCATCAAAGGCCTGGACCGCATTTTTGATCCTGGGGCACGCACCGAGCGACCCATCGAAACCGAGGCTATCATCGTCCACGCGCGTTCGAACTGCCCTCGGAACCAGAGATATGATATGCACAGGTTTCGAAAAAAAAAAAAAAAAAGACGGGCGATCGTCCCTCCTTAACGAATGCGATTTCCGACGACCCGCGATCGCCATTTCGATGTTCGGGGGGGAAGGCGCACCATATTCTCAACGTGGACGTGACGGAAGGCGACGCGCGCGCGCGCTTTTGCGTGCCAACCGCGGGACCCTGATCATACTTACTTGAACTCAGTTCTAGTCGAAATGTTTTGAAACGCGTCCGACGTTCTCGACCCTTGAAAAAAAAAATAAAGGTTATAGTGACTTGGGGGGGAGTCGCATGCGACCACATCATTTGACATGCAATTCAACGCGTATGTATGTACAGATGGCGACAACCACGCTGTTTCTGAAACACGTTTGCCAAACTTGACAACGAAAATCGAAAGACCGTCCGATTTATGTATGGTACCAAAGCAAGGGACCAGGGACAGAACGATTTCCGTTGTCATTCATTTACGTCGTCCTCGGCACGTGTTGCTTTCCAAAAAGAGGGGGAAAAAAGATATCAGCATTATAATCTACGACTATGGACGCTGGAGCTAGATACAAAACCAATGCCTGCAGATATGGTCATCGACTATTTTCCGAGCTCTAGGCATCGGTCGGACCCAGAGACGAGAGAGAGAAAGGAATATAAAGAAGAGGCAGAGATGTATAGAGAGTGAATGCCATGGTATGAATATAGCTAGGTATGCAAATGTGTCTATGTAATGCGATGCTCGAGTGTGTGGATAAAAGAGTGAGGAAATGCAAAACGAGAGGGGGTGCCGCGGGATACTAGGTCTACAATAATCCAACCCAGCAAATGAGGTGGAGAGGGAGATAAAGAGGCAAGAAGGGACGCGGTGTTCTAGATGCCGGCGCGGCGTCTAAGCATGGAATTTTGGTTTTTGCTATATAAAAAAAAGATGATGGGATGAGCGGTGCTGTCGCGATGGCTTATAGGGGATACGTACCGATTTGCGCATCATCAATGGCGGTGAAGAGTTGGGCGAGTCTGCGTGAGACGCCTTGGGAGGGGTCAGGACGCGCGCGGGGGGGGGGGGGGGGGAACGTACAGACTGCATATAGGGATGCGTTGGTGCAGCGCTATGAGGCGTCGATGCGGTTTTTGACAATACTTTTCTAAGCTGGAGGAGAGAGGTTGAGACGCGTCGGAAGAACGAAAAGGAGCCGTACCTTGGCTTCGCTGTCGGCGGCGTGTTGGGCGTACATGCTCGGATGTAGCGAGACGCTGTCGAGGCTGGTCGCCTGTGGGAGGGAAGAGAGGGCACAGGACAGACTCGGGAGAGCGACGAGGTTGTCGTGACGGAGAGAGGCCATGATTGTCTTGGGTAGGAAAAGAGAGAGAGAGAGAGACGGAGGGTACTTATAGCCGAAGGGACGTTCCCGCGCAGTGCTGGTGGTGGTGTTCTCATAACGATGCGCGGCGGCATCTGAGATCTCTTTATTTCGGTCGTAATACCATCGACGACGCGGTTTGGATGGGGTCTGCCATCTTTTTCGCCTAAATTTTGAGGGTCGTTTCTCAAGGAAACCTGTCCCGGTTATCCAACTACCCCTCTCTATTACCCACGCGCGGTCTCCTAGGAAATATCCCACAAAGGCTATCTGGCAATGTCCATTGGCTGTACGATATCCTGGCCGTCGAATCTTCGTCCGATCCCACATGGAGATGGGCCTATACATAACCCTGCCAGGAAGTTGCGCATGGCCATTGCCGTGAGCTGACATCTCACGCTCACGTTATGACCCATCCACCACCTCTTTCCCCTGCATCGTATCGTATCCACCGGCACCGATAAGCATGTTCACACTCTCTACCACGCTCGTTTTAGATTTGCCACTCGCGATATCTATGGCATGGCAACTGGACACTGTGTCTCGAAAGAAGAAGGAAAGAAAAAAAAACGGAGATTGTTCACCCCTATGCCTATACGAGGCGTCCATATCGTTTATCTCTTTCCCTCCGTCGTTGCTTCTTTTGCAGGGTCGTCCCGAGATGTGCCGCGCATCCGTGTCCGTGTGGACACTGGATAACGACACCTCGAAGCCTCGTGCCCGACGAACCTCGGAGGACCATCCAACCCTCGCTGACAGGGTATGGCGGCCACCGCGAAATCGTCATGGTGCCATTATGCAAAGTGCCGTAAGACCACTGCATTCTCATACAGTCGTGTGCATCTGTTCGTGTCCACCCTGACTGTAGGAAGAAACATGAAGGCCTAGATGACGAAGCCGCCACCGACTTTCCTCCGCGATGTATGGATGGGTTCTCACCGTCGACGTGGGTTCCCAGACATGCGTCGCGGGTGCTCTAGATGCCATGAGCATGGGCATGATGGAGCTGCGTCTATGGAAGATACCGATAGAGATGCCAAAGCGATGCAGGATGCAGGTGAATAGATGCCAGTGTGCACATGGGATGTCTATCCAATCGACGTTTCCGAATCTCTCACCAATTTGATCACACATGTTATCTATGTCCAATACCTCTATCAATACGTACTTTTCGCCCTGACCGCTATTTTCTCCTCGGAGCGAAAAGTCTATTTTTTGTGCTTGTGTTGGTTGGATGCGGTTGGTGAGCTGAGATTGGGATGGAGATCAGTCGACGGCTTGAACGCCGTCGTACAGCGCCAGACGCTGACGGGCTGCGGGCCAGTCGAGCGTGCCGTGTACGAGATCTGTCACGACCGCAATCACGTCGTC
This sequence comes from Boletus rubroflammeus, assembly GCA_038090375.1. Lineage (NCBI taxonomy): Eukaryota > Fungi > Basidiomycota > Agaricomycetes > Boletales > Boletaceae > Boletus > Boletus rubroflammeus. Next base: position 13,402 of record JBBPMQ010000442.1, on the reverse strand, counting down.
GATGGGACCGATCAACTGTTCGGTGGTATCGCGTTCGCTGTTCGAGATGTCTCAGCGATTCGGGTTCGGGGTGCTGCAACGGAACACGTACCGGAGCGTCATCGTGCTGTTCTGAACCGCTGCGCAAGGGTCAGGTGGCGTGGTGTTGGATCGAAGAGGCAAGGACGTACACGCGAAATCGAGGGTGACACCAAAAGGGGTACCGAGCTCGTCGTTGCGGGCATAGCGTTTTCCGATGGAGGCGTTGGAGTCGTCGACTCTGGAAAAGATGCCACCCTTGCGCAATTTTGTGGCTGTGACAGAAGTGAGGGCAGGAGGGTTGTGGTGAGCAAAAGGGGCACGCACAGACTTGGTGGACGAGGGGGGTGAATTCGTCTCTCGCGCTGAGGGGGACGATGAGGACTTTGGTGGGGGCGACGACGGGGAGGAGGGAGAGGACCTGTGCGGGTGAGCGTGAGATTGAGTCGAGGGTGAATAATACTCGACTTACCCCGCGATCGACGTCCTGTTCCCGAGACCAAAAGGAGTGTTCGAGGAGGGTGTAGAGGATGCGACCGAATCCAAAAGAGGGCTCGATGACGTTGGGCGTGTATTCGCGGACTACGTCATTGGTGAGTTGTGCGGATCCCAAACAGAAAATGACCATAAACGGACTGGATTGCTTGAACGTCTTGCGTTGAATCGTCACGAGATCGGGCGTGAGGGTGATCGGATTCCCCTCGGCCTCGATCGTGGCCGAACTAGGTGAAATTGTGAGCGGCGAGCGTCTCTCCGCGGCCCTTTTTTTTTTTTGGCTCACCCGTTCGTATCGAGCGCTTCTTTTAATCTGACCAGCTCGCTCTCTTCCATCTCCCCCACGATCTTCTGCACAACGCCCGCTTCCCGTCCGAGCCTCTTCCCGAGCGCCTTCTTATTAAACTCGGCCACCTCCCGCTCCGACACGACCGGCTCCTTCAGCGCCTCCCTCACCACCAACGGATGCCCCGTCTTGGCCGCATGCACCCCCAAATCGTACGCCGCCCGATCCGCGCACCCGACACACTCCGTCCACCCCGTCGCATTCTCAATCTCCGCGTCCCAACAGTCCGTCGCGTAGTGCGCCATCTCGTTCGCCATGTGCTGTCGGAACCGCAGACGCGCTGGATCGATCCCGATGTGCACCAGAAAGAGCTGGATCCGCGCTAAAAAGTACCCCAGCGTCTCATTGGCCACCACACCCCGCTCCACCGCGTCCCCGATCGCCATCTCCGTCACCGTCGTCCGCCCTTGCGATTGCACCTGTCGATCCAGCAGCGCGAGCACCACGTCTCGGCAGTCCGCAAAACGGGGGTCCCGCTTGTCCTCGGGGTCTACGTAGTGCTCGATCTCGCCCATCGTGAACTCGCGGACGCGCAGCAGCCCCGCCCGCGGTGAGATCTCGTTGCGGAACGAACGCCCGATCTGGGCGGATGCGAATGGGATCCGACCGTTGTTGAACTCTAGCAGACGCGAAAAGTTGAGAAAGTGCCCTTGTGCCGTTTCAGGTCGAAGGAAGCTAGCGGGGATCACATGAGGAACAGTCCACAACTTGTGTAAGCAGATGTGACGTCTTACCCAGGGTGTTGTCCCGTAGGACCGATGCTGCTCGCAAACATGAGATTGAACTGCTGCGGTTCCCCCACCTCGTTGTCCGTGTCTGGGTTTCGAACGTCGTACTTTCGACAGAGCTCCCCGAGCTCTGCGCCCGAAAAATTATCCAGCTGACGCCGTCTGAGCACAGTAACCGCGGTGCCAACAAGCCAATCAGAACGCACCTGCGCGAGGATACGCTCGTATTCCTCTACCTTGTCCTCTGCCAACGCCACCGCGACATTCTTGACCTTTTTCTTCTTCTTCTGCTTTTCGTCCTCCTTGACCGGTTGGCCGGCTAATCCACGCGCCTCGCGATCTCCCGCGAGCCTTGCCTCGAGGACGTTCTTGACGAGATGATCCGCGCGAAGGACGTCCCCCGTCTTGGTATCCTTGACCATCCAGTCCGCGAACCGGGCAACGTGCCCAGACGTCTCAAACACGGGTGCGGGGGTCATGATCGTCGTATCGAGTTCGAGCATGTGATCTTGAATGATAAAGTGACGACGCCATTCGGCGATGATGTTGGCTTGCAGAGAGGATCCGGGAGGACCGTAGTCGTACAGACCTGCGACGCCTGTCGAGATCGGGGTGTGATGAGTGACGAGTGACGAGTGGATCCGGACGTACCCCCATAGATCTCAAACGCGGGTGCGTAAAAGAAACGACGGTTGAGGAGGGCCTCGAGACGGGCCTTGTCGAACGGATGGGCGGTCTTGTTGACGGGTTTGGCCATGTCCGTGTGTTTGAACCGAGCCCTGGAGCTGAGACGGGGCTTGTTGTTGAAGAGGACGTGTCCAAATCTGACTCGCATCACAAAGTGGCGTAAAAAAAAACTCGATCTTTGACGTGTCCCACGATTAGTTGGACGACGCGATTGTCATGCGGCTGTACGCATAACTGGACGCGATTTTTGCCTCCCCCCATACCTCACGCGGACGGTTTTGCGTTCTGCCCTACACGACCGCCGTCGCGTCGCGTTTCGTTTAGGCGAGGTGTTGTACATTGTATATGTGTTACTCGTCTGACGCTGGTTCGCGCCCTGCCGCGTAGTGCGGTTGTTGCATCCATGCGATCTTGGCCTGGAGACCAAAAAAAGGGTTGGTGTCACGTTCACCTGGAACCAGTTGCACGCCTCGAATATTGACGTGACCCTTTGCCACAGAGCACAGTGCCGCGGTCGTTCGCGAGGTGAAGGGTCCTATCGAACCTATCTACCCATCAACCCGCATCAACACATTACCCATCTCGTCCCTTGAACTCTCCATGTTTCGCGCCAGTGAAATTATTTTTACAAAAAAACAATTCAACGCGTGTCCGAAGCAACGTTCCTCATCTTTTAACCGGCGAGATCTAACCAGGGACAATCGTTTCTGAATTTGCAAGGGAAACTCGTTCGAAATGAAACACGCAACCCCTCCCCTCCCAACGATATCGCAGCAAAATACGTCAAGACGAGGCGTCTTGGTTTTTCCGGAGGGGGCGTATCTCGCTCATTGACACGAGATGAACACCAATTCAATCGCCATCGATTTTCACATCTTCAAACGCAGGCTGGCAAGTATACGGGGTAATGAAAATGAAAACTGCGGCCCATCATACGTAACTATGATACCGAGCCATCGGGGCGGGGGTTTCAGGTGTTGTTTATTTTTTCTTCAGAAAACTTGTCCCTCTGACGTATCGGGTTGGGTTCACGTACGGGCGCGTCGCGTGGGTTTCATGATGCTGCGAGGGGGACGGAAGGCCGAGGAGAAATCAATGGCGAGGCGGTTCGGTGCGTGTAGGGAGGACGATGAATCCTTGGAGCAGCACTAGCCAGCGTGGCAGCTGCCACCAGAGACAACCATCTCAATGACTCCTAGGTGTGGCAGGAAGTGATCAGGGCTTGTATCAAAAAGGTTGGTCTCACGTTCCAGAGACCAGTATACGCTCTCAAGTGACGTTCGCCACAACACGGTACCGCGGTCGTTCGCGCGGCGGAAGAAAAAGGTCCTATCAGGCGTATCTACCTATCAAAGCATCAACATCAACATCAACATCACCACATCACGTTGCTTTGAATGCTTATCTCTCCCGTGTTATTTGTGTTCGCGTCAGAGAGATGCGTATTCCAAGAACCATGATCACGCTCATCTTTAACCAGTCGAAATTCCACCGAGGGACAATGTTTCTGAATTTGCAAGAACTGAGGAAAAGAAGCCCCGTTTGATGAACGTTGTCCACCCAGACGATAACGCAGCGATGTCCGATTTGTTGTTTGTTTCCACGCGAACATGCCGATCCCCTCGAGACGCGATGCATGGTCCATCTACGACCCAGATGGACAGGAAGAACATGAAGTCGATCGCCAGACGGAATTTCACATCGCGGAATGCTGATATATGGGGTAAAGGGAAATTGGGGTCTCGTGCGTGACAGCATGATAAGAGGATCGGACTGGGTTTTAGGGTTTTTGTCCTGCTCCACTTGACGTACAGGCGTAGTTCGTGGTCTCGTGCGTGCAAGGGGTACGGGCCACCGTTATCCGTCTAGAGCTGCGATACGCCCCTGGTGTTCTCCGAGGCGAATCAGTGGTGAGGTGGTGAAGTGGTGAAGTGAGGGTGGGGACGATAATGGACTGACCAGCGTGGCAACCGCCGGAGACGCCATCTATGGTCCAAGATGTGAGCTTGGCTTGGATCCAAAGGTTAGTCTCACGTTCCACCAGTCTACGCCCCAAGTGACGTTTTCCGCAGCGCCATGGTTGTTCGCCCCGTTGAAGAGAAAGACCTGTCGACCGTATCCAGCATCAGCACATCACCCATCACGTTGCTTGAACGCTTATCTCTCTGTGCTGTCCGTGTTCGCGTCGGGAGAAACGCGTATCCGAAGCACAGATCGTCCACAGCGAGATCTCACCAGGCACAACGTTTATGAATTGAGGAAAAGAAGTCCCGTTTGATGGACGTCGCCCACCCAGACGATAACGCAGCGATGTCCGACTTGTTGGTTATTTACACACGAACATGCCGATCCCGAGACACGACGCATGGCCTATCTATGACCCAGGATGGATAGGGAACTCGATCGTCAGACGGGACTTTCACATCATCGAACGCTGGTATTGAGACTGGCCATGGTACCGAGTTGTCGGGGTGGGTTTTAGGGTTTCGTTCTGGTCCACTCGCCAGCGGGTTGGGTTGACGTACAGGCGTAGCTCGTGTGCAAGGGGCACGGGACGCCGCTATCCGTCCAACTGCGATACGCCCTTGGTGTTCTCCGAGGAGAACGAAGAGATGGATGGGCGGGGGCGAGTACATTTAGAGTATTTCTGAGGCATCAGCTTGTCTTTGTTCGGCTCGCGGACGGTGAAAATCACAAAACGGAACTTGTTCGGTTCGAATGGACGAATTTGGGGGTTGCCAGGAACTGCTCGTGGACTTGAAATTTCCGAGCTCATCCAGACACATATGCGCTCGACTCGTTCAATCTTGTCATGTCCCAGGTTCGCTTTCGAGCACAACAAGTTCACGACGGAAGAGTGACTGATCTCTGTTTCACAGAATGGCCAGCCTCATTTCTCCCTGCTTTCCCTGTCCATCGCTGCTGCAAACGCAGCTCCAATACCCGCTGAACTTTCTGCAGCTCGGTCTTCACAGGGTAAGTCGTTACCCCGAATCGCCTTCCTGCATCTCATTGTCAACCACGTCAAACAGGTGCAACGACGAATACCACCAAGCACCGTCGACTCTCCTCCGCAGGGAGATCCAGAAGGAGACTGAGCGATGCCCGCGATGCTGCCACTCGCCCTTTGTAAGTGGAAACACACCCACACACGGACGGCGGGGGCCGTGGCGGTCCGTGGGGCAGCCATCGCGCTGTTTTTTTGTCTTGTTCTAACGCATTCATCTTGTCATTGCTGAATTCTCGCTCAGTCCGGCGTCCTTGCAAACCGCCTCCGCATCCCTCGCAGCGCTCTCGCTCGGTACGCACACGACGGCATCGCATTGCCCTGTCCCCGGCGCACAGCCCATTCAGGTCCCTCGGGCGACCTCTGCCAAGGGTACGTCCGAACCTGAGCCCGCCAGCGTCGACGACGACACCCACCTCTCGTTGTCTCCTCCCCAATTACGTACCCCCCTCGCCTCCAATTCCGTCAACGTCGCCAGGTCGGGACGAAAACGAGGCACTATATTTACGTGCGAAAGTTGTTGCAAGGTTGGATAATACGACAGCTTGCGTACGTTCGTGTGATGCTAAATTTTGTGGGGTACCCCTTGTACGCTTTTCTCCAGGTCTATCGACATCCGTCGTGTTTGATCAAACACCGTTGGGAACATACCCCTCAGTGGCGGGAGGCGTCCAAGTTTGTGTTGAGCAAACATCAACAGGTGCAGTTGCTCGAGGTGAGTCTTCCTTTTTTCTTCCGCGGGTGGCGGTGTGGCGGTTTCCCCTGGCCCGCCAGCCTGTTCCTCTTTCTCGTCACTTGGTTGTCCTGGCTGGTGGATGGTGACACTCAACTGAATTTGGCTCAGGCTGCTGCGATCCTCTCGCATCTCTCACCCTCGTCGGCCTCCTTGCCCGAAGATCGCTCCTTATGGCCATCTTTCCTCTCGGGGGGACTCGTTCCCCCGCCTGCATTGGTGTCAAACGGCGACGTCGGGTCGACATCACCATTGACGACGACGACAGCCACCGCCACCTCGCCACCGGCATCAGCATCCCATGTCCATACCCCGTTTCCCATCTCGAGTTCCGTGCCTGCGAGTACGGTGTTGGACTCGTATCGCGCTGGATCGACTGGGCCTCGGTTACACGATTATGCGATCGGCGGGGATGGGATCGGTATCACGCAAGTCCGTCCTGGGATGTTGGGCGTGTCGACTGCGCCCATGTCTGAGATGAACGGGAAGAGTTCGCCGATGCCGGTGTCGGGGGCGACGACGACGACGACAGAGGACGACGCGCTGAATTTGCTCGCGCTGCGTGAGGCGAGCGTGACATCTGGATCGTGGGGATCGCTGACGTCGGCATCGCTGTCCCACTCGCACTCGCACTCGCGTTCTCCTTCCCATGTTCATGTTCAGGCCCACGCCCATTCTCACTCCCACTCTCATTCGCTATCCTATTCGCATTCGCATTCACACTCGCATTCGTTGTCGCTCCCACATGCGTCGAGGGAGAGGGAACGGCGCCGATCGAACGCGTACGAGTATGGTTTCGTGTCCGGGTCCGGGTCTGGATTTAGGTTTGGATACGACTATAAGTCTGGCTCCTCTAGATATACATACGCGCCCGACTCGAACGGCACGTGGTCTCTCCCGAATTCGTCTGTCCGATCCAAGTCGGGATCGTCGGGATCGAGGTCAAGGTCACAGTCGGCGTCGGAGAGTAGGAGCGATGATGAGGATGAGGCGGTGTTTGGGGATGGTGTGGACGTGGATCTGGATCTGGATCTGGATGGGCATGTGGGGCTTGATCTTGAGGGTGGGGCGAGGGTGAGTAGGGGGTGGGTGTATGGGTCGCGTGTGCATGCGTGGAAGACAGAGGATGGGGAGGGTGGGATGACGGATCTTGGCGTGCGTGAGGACGAGCAGGAGGACGGGGAGGATGAGAAGAGTGGGGGTGCGGAGCAGACGTGGGATGGGATGGAAATGGAAATGGAAATGGAAATGGATTAGGGGGGAAGGAGGAGCTCCTGAATATTCCCCGTTGGCTAGGTTTGCACCGATTGGGTGATGAGTCGACGTCGACGTTGGACTTCCCAGGTTCCTGTGCCTTGAGGCCATACGGTCAGGTTGCGGGAACGACGCTCCAATTCGTTTGGCGTTTCGACGGTCGTCCACACGTTCGCGGGGTAGTCTGGTGACTAGTCTTCCCGGCCTCCTATCGATTATCCACGGTCCGTATTCCCGAGACACTGCTTTTCGTTTTTCTGTTCTGTTCTGTTCTGTTCTGTTCGTCTTGTCTTGTCTTGTTCTGTGCTCTCTCAGATCTCTGGGTCATACATATATGTGTTTGTATTGATTGTACCATCTTTTTTTTCTTTGGTTTCGACTAACGGACTACGGGGACGGAGATATAAGTATGCATGTACAATATGTACGACGTCTTATCGAGGAATGGGACTCGGGAAAGAATTCGTGTTCATTGTTACTCAGAACGCAAGTTTTGACGTTGGGATTTCTTGGGCATGCCACATGATATTACAGGTTTCTTCACAGTGGAAGACTTCGAGTGCGATTGCGCAGAGGTACAGATATGGATATGGATATTGATATTGATATTGATCTCGAAGCTCGAAAGCTTGAAAACCCCGCGTGCGTCGGGTTGAACGATCGTATAATAAACCTGAATTAGACTGGATTATCACCAGAGCTCAGAGCTCAGAGTGACAACGAAAACAGCAAACTACAGAGCGATCAACTACAGCAGAGCAACGAAAACAAAAGCGACGAAAACAGGAACGACACAGCGACACAGCAAAAACAGAGCGAATGTAGAGCAAACATGAAGAAGAAAAGATGGGGTTCATACTAGTGGACCGGGGTGGCAATCCCACACGTCGAGTACTTCTGTACGAACGTCTTGCGAAAAAGCGGTGATTCTGGGCGATGGAACGACGATATCGTAGTCGGCAGCGACCCGTTTGTAGCCATGGTATGGTTGCTGCTGAAGCAGCAGAGCGCTAAATTTCTGCCCGAGGCGGGCGATCAACCACAGAGCACGGTTGTAATCGTCCGATGCAACCAAACCTACACCATGCAGCAGCAATGACGAGTCAGCGTTCCCGTCCGCACGAAAGGTCCAGAGTCGCTCTCACCAAGTGGGCTCAAGTGATCACGGATCCATGGATGCACGAGAAGCAGTCTTCGGCGCGGCTCCCGCAGCGGAAGTGAATCCGCAGTCTTGATGCTCACGTCGCCGAGCACTGAAACGGAGGCACGATAGACACGCCGCCGAGGACCGTCGACGACCACTGCGATTCTGTTAACAGCAAAAGCGATGCATGGAAGACGGAGGCGACGGTTGACGAACGATGCTTTGGGTAGATTCGCGATCCGTCCATAGACCGCCACGGCCGCCTCCTGCGGCCATAGGGACCGCAATTCCACGGCTCGCGTTCTTAGCTTGTTCACATCGCTTGGTGATACCGTCCGTGGTGGTTCGTTGTAGACTGCTATCTCAGCAGGCAGGCAACTGTTGAACCGTGATGAATTCCCTGTCCAGGCGAGTACCGTTACGTCGCCCGAACGATGAACAACTTCCTCCAAGAGCCGTCCAAGTGCGTCTATGCCTTCACCATACTTTGGTTGGAGGTCGCTAGCGAAAATTCCAAACAGCGAGTATGCGATATCTTCTTCCATCGTCGCGATCCGCGTCGAAGCCAAGCGTAGCTTCTCACGCACTCCCAAATCGCCCGGACGAAAGACACAGAGCATTTTTGAATCAACAGAGACAGCAGATGCCAACTGGGCATTGATGATGGGAGAGTCTTTGTGGTTATGGTAGGGGTCATCGAGGTATGGCTTCCATCAGAATCATAGAAGCGGATCACCCTTGGTGCAAGAAGTTCTTGGAGCGTCCAAGCACGCGTCATCCATATGCTATCCCGTATGTTACCAAGCTTCGACGGCTTTGCAAGGAGAGCGAGCGTGAGCACTGATTGTTCGTACCATCTGAACATCGACATGATGGCCTTGTTTAACACGAAGGAGTCTGTCTTGTTGATACAGCATGTATCACTCCACGCCCAGCGATGTCCGGTTTCGCATACCAGCTTGCAGAATCTGCGTAGCTTGTCATTGGTTGGCGATCGATCGAGATCATTATAGACTGATTTGCCCAAGACATCGTGAAACAGCGGCTCCTTGTAGGTCTCGTCCCATTTATGAGAGAACATGACATATTCGAAAAAGGCTTCGACACCCCGTCGGAAAAGATCCTGATCTCGTTCTCCGATGCATGACAGAAGGTTCCTGTAGATGGGGTCTGCTTCGAGTGTAAGGATTTGCAGTGGTCCGTGACAAAGCTGACCCGTTCGAGTGTTGATGAGTACGGGTGGGCGTTGTCCGAGGACCTCGGAGATTATGGTTTCTGCGACGTTTCTCTGTGAAGGGTTGGCGTACAGCTGGTACTGCCCTGTGGAAAGAGATCGATACGTCAGTTCAGCATAGTGCACGTGACACTTACGATGAACCTCTGGACTGGGGGAAAGCTGGATCTTTGAAAGCATGACGTTGAAGGTCTCGATTGCCTCGTCGCCCTCAAATCCCAGTGCTTGAGAGTCTGAATGGATGGGTGAAAGCGAAACTTCATCTTCATTTGCTCGACAATCACGATATGTTTTACCGGAGAAAAAGGAGCTACTTACGCTGATGATATAGTACTTTGGAAGGATGTCCGAGAGATTCCAAATGGACAAGCTATGATGCTGAGTGTTCCGCACGGTTACAAGGCTATTGTTGGGAGAAAGGGCGAGCGGAAGGCAGGAGGGAAGGTTGGGTCCAATTTCGGCGAACGTAGCAGCATCCCCAAACCGAATGCCATCCTGCCAAGTGCCAGACACAATAAATTTCCCGTTCCTTGACAGGGCGCGGAAACCAGGAATTGGCTTGCGTGAGTCTGACCCGTGCGATGGATCGATGACTGCGAGTGACTCTTCTAATCCGGTAAAGATCTGCTGTTGGCCATTGACATCGTTCGACCACGAAAAGGCTGTCACGCGAGAGTTGAATGTGACCACGACGCGCTGGGTGAGCTGATAATTGTCATGAATATCCAAGATGTAAACGGCGCCGATGTTGGTACAACCAGCGAGGCGACCACCGCAGCGGGAGAACTGAACAAACGAGACCTTGCTTGTGTCGAGGTTCAACGGTCCTGCAAGTCGCTGGCCTGTGGTAACACTCTATACGACGACCGACCCGTCCCACGATCCACTGGCAACCGTCGACGAGTCCGTCGCCACGTCGAGCGCGGAGACTTTGCGGGCGTGGCAATCCTTCGTCTCGATAGCAGTCTGAGTGAGTGGTTGACTCTCGGCATCCAGGATCCTCAGTTTCCCATCATCACACCCAAGGACAATCCACTTTCCATCCTTTGAAACAGTCGCGACGCACGCACCCATCTTCCACGAACCCTCTTCACTATTATCTTGTACGTGTAACAGCGTCGCGAGCTCGCACTTGGTCACATGTACTGCCCGCTGGCCATCCGGAAAAAATACCAGCGAGACTGTCTGGGCATAGGTCTTCAATTCTCGTGGTGTGTGTACAAGTGCTTTATAGATAACTTATAAGACTGACACGAAAGCGCTCTCAACCTGCTGATTTCATACCTTGCCTCGTCCGTGACATCACAGGCTGGACACAACAGACCGGGTGCGAAACGCCGAGCGAGCAAGTTCAAGGCGAGACAATGATTGGTTCAGGTGAGGAAAGCCTATCTGCCTTGAGGTTTCCTGCTCAGATCTTTATATAAAGTGTCTGAGCGTTTGTCAAGCAACGGGAAAGGAAATCATGCCGTACAGCAGGTACCTTGGTCCAATCAGAGTCGTTGTTTACACCTCAGGGTGAGCATACTGTTTGCTGTGAGGTCACCACAAGGCCAGGTTTTTAAACCAATACCTTATCATTGCCTTTTCAGCCAGGGGAGTGTCACAACGGGTTTGCAATATCTAGGACGGACCTAAATGCTGTTCTAGATGCGAATCAAAATTTAATTTTAAAATTTATGCCCACAGAAATGGCAGTGCCAGTGAGTAAGTATTGAAATACCTTATCAGCTTCGAGGTTATAATCACCACCACTCAATGGACTCTGCAAAGAGTGTCCTACAGTCAATTGTGCTTGCCACGCAGCAAGTCCGAAATGCTACTCTCGGTATTCCACCACCAGAGGCGTCAGACAGGTCCGACAACACTCCCTTATTCGGCTCGAATCCGAGTTCCAAACAATTGTTGATGCTTCTCACCTACAGCCCCCTGAGATAAAAAAGGGGTATGAGTCGATGTGGTGAGATAGACAAGGAGCCATAACCATGCCTTGTGCCTCTAATATGTTATATCCACACATAATAGCTACCTGGGGACATAGTTGGCTAGTACATATGTCCGGAAAACAAAAACATTACACCAGTTCTATGTTTTTCATCACAAATTATTTATATCTCTATTAGGCCATTCAGAAACTCATTGAAGTGGTCAAAAGGGTTCTATCATACATATATAACATATGTATGTACAGTATGTACAATGTGTCTACAGTCAGGGGATGCCCCCCAGTGAAAACTCACCATGATCGTGTGTGTCCGGGAATGGCCGGATATGTTTTCTTACTCTGTGCATACGAGATCAGAATGTAGCACAATCCTCTAACAAAATGAGACTGTTATGTCTGCTGACATGTTATGATATATGGCTATAAGTGATTTCCCGGAGGGCAACATAACGGAGCAGATCAAAACATATGTCGTCTCGACTGTCCGAGCCCATGTTACAGGGGAACTCAAGGACGTTCCTAGCACAAGGATTACTGGCTAATCCATGGTCAATTTTCAATTTTTATGCCTTTCTTTTCTTTCTCTACACTTTGATCTTTCTTTATCTTATCTCCTAAGAAAAGGGCAATTAACTCTGTAAGTCCCAGCAAGTACAGAATGCTTTTATCTATATTTTGGTGGTACTTTCACCTTTATCTATTCATACCTTACTTCTCTAGAGTCTTATCTCTACTATGATAATTATATCAAGCCTCAACAACTTGATCTTATCCTTTACTTTATGTTTCACATCTTTCACTTAGATCTTAGATCAGATCTAACCCCTTATGTTCAGATCTTTATTCCTAGATCAGATCTATAATCTGGTCACAAAGCTATGTTCTTTTACACTTTCACCTTTCCACTATGTTTCCATCTCACATTCCTCATGTATTCATATCCTGCCACATCCTCATCTGATGTGCATGTAATTAATATCACAAAGCTATGTCCCCTCCTTCTCTTTCACATTAACATGCTTCTTTATCATCTGATCCACATGTTCTACTTCTCTTCCATTTTGATGCACAGGATTGCATAGCCCTCCCATGCCTCCTACTCATGTATTTAATACTATCTAGTAGATCTAGTTACAACATGTACAAACCCTACTATAGTATATAAACCCCCAAGGAGTAGCCTGGCAACTCCAGTCTATTCTCTTGGTACTTTCCCATTCAAATACCTGAGAACCTCCTAAGCAAAGTGCTTAGTATCCCTTCCTCTAATCTCTAGCAGAGCTAGTTGATCTTTATCATTTTGTTTTTGTGTTGCCTAGACATCACTCCCAGCTCAGGCCATTTCAGCCTGTGCCATATGCTCACATCTGATTACCAGTGTCGTCGTATGTCATTTGCACCCGCAGAAATCTGCTCTTAGCTGCTCTGTAATGATCACATCCATGTTGAACCATCTGCTCTTAACTGATCAAATCTGTCGATTTATGATGGGATATCATATGAATGACATCTGCTAGTATATGCTATAGCCTATGGAATGATATCGATGATCGACACTGCATGCTTGATGTAGAAAGTGAAGCCAGCAAAAATGAATAAAACCATGGTAAAGGCAGTGTTCTGAATGGAGTCACAGTGAGATGTGTGCAAGTAGTGTTCTGAGTCGAATGATGAGCTCGATGAGCTGAAATGGCCTGAGCTGGGGGCGATGTCTAGGCAGCACAAAACACAACAAAAGGATAAAGATCAACTAGCTCTGCTAGAGATCAAGGGAAAGGGGTACTAAGCACTTTGCTTAGGAGGTTCTCAGG
>JBBPMQ010000441.1:0-19021 GCA_038090375.1 Boletus rubroflammeus | reverse complement strand
CTGTTTGAGCGTATCACGGGAGCCGGGGCTGATCATTGCCGCTCCTTGGCCTTGCTCATTCTATTTTTTGTTGATGGTGCGTGCTAACGCCACGCATGTTGCAGGGACGTGAGCCGCGACTAATGGCATTTGCATCGGATCCTAACAAGCTCCGTATCGCCATCCACCATTACGGTCCAGTTTGATAGACACCATTTTACCACATTCACTCCAATACTCATGGAACGAAGGCACGACGTGTGATGCCTGTCGATGGCTGGTCCTATTTAATTCGTATTTAACTTTAGACATAGACTCATAGACACATCGCCGTTGGCCGCTTTATAGAATTACATTCTGTTTCGAGCGACGTGTGGCACGCTGCCACCGGACGAGAGAAGGCGATATCGGAGATTTGGAGCTTGTCCTTGGACTGCTTGTGTGTGGCTCGGTTTCTCCGTGTTGTGCGCAGCAGTGTCCGATCGACCTTTCGGAGATCTACCAGTTGGCTACCTCGCCATGTATGCCTGTCTCGCAATGTTGGACATGGCATAATGTCGAGGCCGATCAAGTACTCCGGAATCCGGCCGTATGCTGTATGCTTACAACTCAATCGGATGCCAGTGCTCGGTGACTCACCCAATCGGCGCGCGCCGACAAGTGCGGTCCCACTAGTACTCGAACGGAGGTTTCGAAGTGTCAACCGCACGGCGCAGCGTGTACTCCGAGCCTTTGACGCATTCGAAAAAAAGGCAACAAAAAAAACACCTGCCTGTGACTTCTGAGCTCCACGGGACCGATATATTTGTACCCAAATACATCGGCCCCTATATATAAGATGACCAAAAGACTTCAAACACGACTCTCTTATATAGATCCCCTGTCTTTCTCAATCACACTGTGACTTGATCCAGTCAATAAAATAATTCTGGTTAATCGTTACGCTGCCAACAACACATGCAAGAAGAACATCTACGGTCAACTCTCTCCTAGTAATTACACATACCACATACATAAACCCATTATTCGCTGATAACACGTACATGTTGGATCAATTTCCGAGCTGGTTTGCAAGGATTTTTGTCATCCACCACCATAACCTCAGATCCCATCCGAACCCATACCTTGAAGGCCATCTCGAGCCGGGGTCACATGTGTTAGGAGGGAGTCGACTGCCATCCTTTTCATAAATCGATCGTAAGCCCGCAAGGTTTGAAACGTGAGAGCCGTGACATCACAAGCGTCGGGGAAAGGACAATAGTGAGCAGAAATTAATGTTCTCGCATAGCTAGTTCTCTGATTGCACTTGGAGAGATCCGAGGGACAATTCGGCACGGAAAGGGTTTAGGTCGTCTGTCGGTCGTTGGATTACTATGAACGAGGCGAAAAAAAACAGGCACGAACGAAGTCGCGGGGCCAGGGGTGAACTGAGGCGAAAAATCAATCACGTTCCCATTGTCGTCTTGCGCTTTCAAAAAATCAAATATTGCGAGCGTCGAGGCAATAGCGATCCACATCGACGCATTGGCAACATGTCGTCCAGGGCAGATCCTGAGGTTGTAATTGTTCGATTCAGATCATGTGCAGAGAAGTTATTTGCCTACCTTCGTCCGAAACCAAAGGCGAATGAAAAGCCACCCTCGGTGAGTGTACCATCTTCCTTAAGGAATCGTTCGGGGTTGAACTCGAATGGTTCAGGGTATGTTTCCTCGTCGTGAGCAAGGCCCCTACAAAGGTGGTCAGAGGTTCAACCACACACACACACATCTGAACCCACCACACATTGGCCAATACCGTGGTCCCTGCACCAAGTGGATAGCATCAGTGAAGGGGAAATCTACGTACATCCGAGAACAGACCTTTCGGGATGTATGAACCTTCATACACATCTTCGGTAGTAGTTGCGTGAGGCACTCCTTTCGGGGGGCACAAGAGTCAGCATGGACCAAAAGGGAATACTTCAACTCACCCAACGGAGCAACAGGATTCCATCTTAAGGTCTCCCGCAGGACGGCCTCGACGAAAGGTAGAGAAGGGATATCGCTGAAACCCGGCAACCGGTCAGAACCGACCACAGCATCTATCTCCCTCTGTGCCCTCCTCTGGACCTCAGGGAATAGAACCATAGCGAGGATAAACACGTCCAAGCTAGCTGATGTCTATAATGTATTTATTAGAGGTTTCGCAAAAAAAGTATCGTCAACAAAATCACAGTTTCCGATGCAGCTGTATTTAATGAGCCAACGTAGGTTAATATACTCCGCGAATGCTTACCGCCAAAGGCAACCGAAGAAGTGTTCCTGATGGCAAGAGTTACTTCCGGAAAGCTTCCGTTGTTCTCATTTCTCCTGATAGCTTCACTAATCATCGAACACGCACCCGTTCCAGATGCCTCGGGGAGGTTTCAGAAAACTACTCGGTTGAGAGACAACAGAAAATACACACCATTTGTTCTAATGCCATTCCAAAAAGAAATTTACGAAAACCAGTCGCGTAAGACTTTGCCTCTGCCGCTTCCGCCTTGAACGAGCCCGGCATCCATGTAGGTAGTTTCAGGACTTGAAGGATTCAGTCAGAGAATAACCCATGCGATGAGACCTACGGAACGGAAATATTCCAAGCAGGGCAGCTCTCTTTGAATCGACAGCTTTGCTGATTGCCTTCATACCCTGCTCTGCATACTCAACGTATGGATCATTTATCGGGGCAGTATCATATCCGTACACAGTTGACATGATGATCGATGTTGAATAGCTAAATTGGACGATATCTCAGCGATGAACTCACTGGCACAAATGATAACGAGACGAACCTATGGAGATGCACAGAGAAATGTCGTGGATCCTCAGCAAGATTGATGATCAACTGACGAGCCTTTGCACACTGCATCGGTCTATAGTTCATAGCGGCTTCGGCGTTCAGTGCTTGATAGTAAATGCGGCGGTGCAGACGCCACGTGTCCCCATACGGCATGAGCATGGTACCATCTGCAATCCCGTATCTAGATGCATCAATGTGTGAAGAGGCAACGGAAAAGAGAGAAAGAAAGAAGAGGCCTACGGTTCTGCTGTTACGAACTTTGGCCGATCCGAGTATATGTTTGACCGACGTTCGAGATCACGAGCTACCTCTGCGGAGTTTATCACGAGTACATCCATATTGAAAATGCGTGTGTAGATAAGGTCGCCTAGGATGGATTAGGCTTGCGAGATAACACTGAACATGGCACCCACCAAATAATTCACGCCATTGATAGTATGTAAACCATGGCTTGGAAGCATCAATACTCAGCACCGCTCCCAACAGGGGAAAGCCTTTGGGTCCTGAAGGGAAGGGGAGGTTGCTAGGGTGCCTGGATCCTCTGCGTTTAGCGATGTAGTATAGTGCGGCGAGCAGCGCAAAAGATGCAACGTAAAACGCTACCGCCATAGCCGTGAGTATATTCAGAGGTTAGAAACAAGTGACAGAGCGTCCAAGGAGTGATCATTTAATAGGCAGTGGCTGACGCTCATCAAGGATTGGGAAAGCAATGGGCGGTGCGGCTATAAGATGAGTCAATTCCAATGCGCACCTTGAATACCACCCTTAAGGTAATATTATGTACCCGATAACTCAACTGTCTCGGCCGTGCATGTGAGTGTCCTTCCAATCCATCCGTACATGGGGCAAGCCGTCGATAGAGACTGGCAAAATTGGGTTGCGGCGCAATAGGGGTGAGCGGATTCGTGTGAGAATGTGACCTTTGTCCAATAAGATAACTTGTATTTCCCGGTGGAAATCTATTTTGCTATTCGTCATCGAAATCAATTAAGGGACTGCGCCTAGACGGGTCGGCTCAGCAAGACAGGATCGATCAGAGCACCATGGACCTCGAGGTCGTCGCGACGTTGGTTGAGGTTGTAGGATTTCGTCCAGACACACTGTATCGAGACGAAACCAAGAAGATCGAAACAGATCAGAGTGACGATGCCCCAGCGAACATACGGCTGGGCCATTTTCTGTGAGATGTCACCGCCAAATCCCATTCGGTTACTGTGAAAACACAAAGCCGATCTGAGATGAACTTTGCCCACGTACGTAGTTAGGGGATAACGACATACTATAACCAATGGGATGGATGCTTACCCCAATCACCATCAAGCGTCCAACATGACGGTGAAGATAATCGAGCTGGCTTAAATGTCACCTCAGATGCTTCAGGTTTGAAACAAATTTGAAACACGAACCTTCTCATACCCAACACCGACGAGGAACACAGTTGCATCGTTCTTCGTAGCGAAGGCATAGACAAAGGGGATCTGAGACGTAATAACCCGCCCAGCGCGGAGGGGATCAGCGAATGGGTCCGATCCATCAAACGCAGCGTAAAAGACTGCGGCGGTATATCCCGCCCCATCAAGAGGGCCTGTACAACAGTGTGATTCTCAAGGACGCGATATTGGATTAAACTTGCTGTGGAGTGTGCATATGTACACCTGTGACTTGAGGCAGAGGTAGTGAGTGCAGAATGAGATCGGGCACGTGGGTAAGGTATGTTGAACCAGGGCTGGCCTGAGATTCGTCCCAGTAAAAATTCCGGTCCTTGCAGTTCGGTCTGGCATCACCTCTGCTGGTGTTCTTCTTCGTTATGGTACACGTTCGTAAACAAGGGTATAGCCTAAAACAGTTGGACTACAGCTGTGAGCAGCTGCAGTGACGCGAGTTGTTCTTCCTAGACGGACACCAGTGAAACAAAGGAGGGAAGGACTCAGAGAGAGTATCGCACCTTGGATCTCGTCGAAACTCGTCAATTGAGATGGCCTCGAACGCGTATACAGCCTATTGGTTTGATGGCGAGCTACAAATCAGCGGCTCGGCCTGGCCAGACAAAAAATCTCGTTACCTTGCCTTTATGTAGATAAATAATGAGAGATATAACTCTTTATTTACATCTCGTCTTTTTTCCATCTCTACACGCACAACCCGAGTTCAATTCATGCATCTCATACAACGTTTAAATACTATGAGCTAGCTGTGATCCCGTGTTGATATGAGCATACTACAGCACTTAGTTACACTACAGTTCATACATCTCAAACAGTATATCTGTAAACTTGAATGTTATATCATGGGCTCCCTCAGGTTTGCGAGCTCGCAAACCATTACTGTAAGAGTTCCACTAAACGCTGTGGCATTAATTCGACTAGATATTCCTTTTTATCGCATCGTCTTCAGTCCGGACATAAAAACTATCGTGAATGGTCTAATAAAACTTCGTAACAGGTCGTCAAAATAGTCGTGACCTTTGCCTCAAAAAGACAAGAGAGAGAGAACGACAGTGACAGGGTCGATCAAGGCGTAGAAGTGGTCGTACCACCGTAACCCTGCTGTATGGCGTACGATCCCAACAGCGGCGCGACGGCAGCCTCACCCCCAGGCTCGGGAATCGGGTCACCCGCGACGACGTCCTGTTTCGCCCACCGACTTCGCGCCCTGAGGCGTTTCCCATACGCCATCAAGATCAGCCCCGTCGGGAACCCAAAACAGCTCACACACGCCAACACCATGCTTGCGTTCCATATACCCAGGGTGCTATACAACGGCACCGCCAGGCTCGGGAACACCGCCGCCGCGATATTCCGCACGGCACAGTTGGCGGCGACGACCGAGGCCGATCGTGTGGGGTAGAGATCGATGTAGTAATTGAGCAGGGAGAGCTGCATCAGCGTCATGCCCATGCCCACGGGGATACCTGACAGGATGGGGAGGAGACGGGGGAAGTCGGAGCGCGCGGTCAGGGCGAACCAGAACATGCCAATGGGGGTGAAGAGGGACGCGAGGAGGACCCCTGGGAGACGTTCTTCGGGGGAAATTTCGCATTTCCCAGCGGATTGAAGGAAGACTTGGTTCCGGCGCGCTCGATGCTGGGGTTTGAGGAAGAGAAAGTAGACGACGACGCCGAAGAGGTTACCAATCCAGGGTGCAAGGAAGACCAGACCGGACTCTTGGCGGGACATGCCGTATAGAGACATGTAGACGTGTGGGTACGCCTATGGTGAATGTCAGCGTCGCATGCGAGAAAGAATTGCAGTATAGAAGTACCTCGAGCAGGAGAAACAAGAGTCCATAGACGAACGCGTGATAAAACGTGGTCCATGTCACGATCGGCTCTTGTCGAAGCATGACTAGAAACGTTCACATCAATTTCGTCATCCACCACTTCATAACACGCTCACTGATCGGCGTGAAGAGCGTCTTTCTCCAGATATTCGATGTATCCCAAGATGGGGTCACCAAAATGCCATGTTGTTTTGCAAACCTTTTCTGGATCGCGGTAGCCTCTGTCTCTGGGAGAAGCGCGAGGAGGCCTGCGATGATGGCAGCCCAGACGGTGATGAACCCCATCAACCAACGCCAGGGCACAAATGCGCCGAGCAATGACGCTGGCACAGGACCAAATGTGGGTGTACCCTGCAGCATGATCGTGAAGAGCGCTACGAGGGGTGCGCGTTCACGGGGGTTAAACATGTCCGAGAGTGAACCGCCATAGACAGAGAAAACACCGGACCCGACCAAGCCTGCGAGTGCGCGGGACCCGAGCAGGGTGAATATAGACGGAGACAGCGCTGTGCATAGCGATAATACTGTGCTGTGTCAGTCACATTCAGGATGACAGGCACGCAAACAACTGACTGGTGAATCCCACCATCGATGTCACGTAAACCGGTCGGCGACCGCACAATTCGCTTAATGGACTGGCGATGAGCGGTCCAAAGATGGCTCCCTGGTGTACACGTCAGATGGGCAAACATACACTGCATTCATCGACTTGCAAAGTTGTAGAGGCCCACACCAAGGGTGACGATGGATTCCGTCGAGTGGAAATCATCTTGGATCTGCTGCTGAATGCCAGACTAGGGTCTATTCAGCATACATCCACCTGTGGACACGATTGGTCCACTCACATAAAACGTCAGGGAAAGATCACTGTGGAAAAAGAAACATGTATGAGGACTCGGCGTCGCGTGCTACGAACCAAAACACTCACACAGGTGCAATGGAGTTCCAGACGACGAAGATGATTATCCATCGCCGCCACTTGCTCCATTGATGAGGGTCGTGCTCACCGCTCAACACGTACGACTCGGAAGGCCCTGAGGACATCTACCTGATCCAAGAGTCGAATTGGAATGTGTAGGAAGGATGGGAGATGGCGAACGCAAAGCCTTTATACTACCCCGCACCTTGGCATCTCCAAAGAATTACAGTCGCCTTCCTAAAGCACGTTTCGCTGGACCAGGATCCGAGCTCGGAGCGACCAATCGCCAAATTCACTTTCATCCGCGTCCAGGACTATCAGAGACGTACAAAGGAAATGGTTCTCTGTCGTGGAGCGACCGCTATTTTTACGATTCGAGGAGAACCGGTGAAATGATGATGCTCTGATCCGACGTCATTACAGTCGTATATTTGCACCCGAACCTACGCCAATAGTGTTGTTAGTGCTGTAGTCGCTAGGAGAAGGAGGTTCCGAACAAGAAGTGATTTCTAATTTGAATTCCCGACATCCGAGGCCATGGAAATTCTCTCACAAGTATCTGTTAGGGATTCCATGGCTGTTCGCTGGAACGCTGAAGCTGCGCCATGGTACCCACAGGCTTTGAGCCGGGGAATTTCGAAGTCTGCGAGATGTTGTACCTGCCTTTCTATAATTACAAGCGCTGACTAGAAGAAGACTGTCAGATGGTGATCTGTCCGCAATCATGAGTCGGGGAAACGGTAAACATAGTCAGCTGAGGGAGATACCGTGAGAACCGGTGGCATTGCGGACAGGCTCAAAAACGTTCGCAGTGTCAGGGATGCGGCACTAGCTCCACACGATTGGCACGAGCAGCGAAAATAACGCCATACTAGCACCGATCGATGATGGAAGGTTGTCAATTGTGGGGTATTGGATTGCACAAGTGAACTTCAGCCGTTTCCGTCAGTGAGAGGGCCATCTGAAAAGCCGTACTCATTCGACGACACTTTTGCGAGTCTCCGAGTCCCATTGGCCAAAATGCACTCTAAAAAAGGGTACGCGACGCTTAGCCACACGAAGTGCGCACTTATGCGCTTCAGGTTCTGAGGGATCACACGGGATACTAGTACTCCTAGTGTGGCTCTGCATAGAGTCAGCCTAGACCATCGATCGGAGATGTCGATGGGCGTCCGACGGACGTTTCAAACAGGATCGACAGCTCGGTTCTCTCTCTCGTGCACTAACTAAGAACTGGCATAACACGAACCATTGAAGGTCTCACCCGATCTCTTGGGTATATATATAAATTACAGCACCAAACCTAGAGGAAATTGAGACGCGTTCCAGGGCCCATGGGCTATTCCGGGTCCATCGATACACGCCAGCGCCCAGCACTCGAGTTGGAAGATATTACCATCCAAACGTTCTACGTTCCACCGTCAGCCATGCAACACAAGAAAGAAAAGCCCAAGGGAACGCACTCCTCATGTATCTCGATCCCTCCAACCGCCCATCTCCTTCCTGGATCCACCGCAGACACAGCCTGCGAAACTTCGTCCCCTATCCCGACAGGGCCACACACCCCTACCACGACACCTGTGATATCCATGTATGCTTTCACGCTTGAACCATATGATACCGCTCGTGCAATCACCGAGTCCAGTACTTTGGCGATCCTTGGGCGTCCCGCGGTGAGTGTCAATCCAGGTGGCAGGAGGTCCTTTGCGGGCGGGACATCTGCTGCGCGAGTGTAGTGCACGGAAATCCGAAGCGGTGTGCGCGTGCTTTGTTGGATGAGCGAGCTGAAGAGCGGAATAAGTGGGTTGAGCGCGGCTGCGTAGCATTCACCTCAGTATCAGTTTCGAAGGAGTTTTCAAAAAGAAACATGAACGCACAGGGATCCTGGATGCTCCAAATAAGTTCTATGACTTTGACCCTGCTCGAATCTTCACAATCCCTCTGGTCTTCGCTGTCAAGATCTAGTCATGCAGCGCAAGTATGCAACTCACCTGAATAAGATCCTGGATTGTAGAAACTGCAAACGTGATCCCGCTGCCTCCAACGACAAACATCGCGGCTGAAAAACTCGCAAATACAGAGTGTCCTGAACCACCTGTTGGTTCCCAAAGTCAGTCCAACATTGACTCGACAGTGGGAAGTGGGGAAAAGCCACACCGTACGGTCCCTCGAGCATTACAATAACCGTCCGACTCGCGTCCCTGTCTTCACATCCATACCCAGCAACTTTTGCCATCTCGTACAACCGGTTCGTCCATCCCCCCACATTCTTGCACAGCAACACGAGGCCTTCCGGCGTCTTGGCAACGCTTGCTATCGTGAACGGATGCACTTCCGCCCAGCCTACCAAACCCATTGCAGATGATAGCACACGTATCCGGACGTGTTGACCCGCTCGCCACCCTGCGTTCAGCGCGGGAATCTCGATCCGCGTAACGGAGAGATCGGGAATGGGGCGTATGCGCGCATGGAAAATGCGTGTTTTGAGGAGGCGGAAGATGCGATCGAGACCGTATGCAGCAGTAGCAGCGAGGATGTATTCTAGCGTGACCTTTTCATGTGCATAGACCTACCCGTGTACCACGAGGAAACGCTCAGTGTCGACGACTTGCCCAAACTAGCGAAGCTTACCATAGGAAGGAACACGACGAAACAGATTATGTGTGTGGCAAAGAAAATATTGTAGGCTTTACGCCTCCAGAACGAAGTTGAAAAGAAGCACAAAACATCTAAAGCAACCAGGGCAACAAATGCCATTCTGTTTGCAGGGACTTGCATGTTCTTTGTGAACTTGCCCTCAAAAGTCCAGGTATAAACTATCGAAACATTAGCACTTACTTTGTACTCGACCGAACATGAAGATAGGACTCACTATAGCCGACACCATGGATATTTGAGAGCAAGACCAACATCAGTCCCGCAAAGCGGTGTATATAGTTGAGCTGTTCAAATTCCGCAAACAGATGTATCAGAGATCTGCACAAATGCTACGAGAGAATAAACGATTCCGCTAACGGAATCGGACTCACTTTCTCATACCCCATCCCGATACACATTCCTATAATGTTATTCTTCGTCCCAAGCACATACACTATAGGGATCTGCGACATCGCTACGATACCCATCCTCAATGGATCTTTGAACGGGTTGCTCCCCAAGAACGACGCATATACGAGCACAGCTGCGTACAGCCCCAGTATGAGCGCTTGGCCCAAGCTGAACCCGGGACTCAATCGGTGTCGTAAAAAGCCTCCCACCGGCGGGAGGATCGCAGACCATGCACGAAAGTGTGGGGGAAGCTTCGAGATCGAACCCAGAGTGCGCGTAGAGGCATGTCGGATGAGATGCGTGTGGGAAAAATGCGTATGCGACTCAGGCATGACGTCGTCTCGCGCATGCTCGTGCCCCGAGGAAGAGGAGTAACCCGCCACTTGTGGCGATAAGTCCTTTTCATTCGACGGCGGTGGATCCTGTGGGCTGCGTGGGTAGGATATTTGGGTTGTCATTCCGCGAAGATGCGCGGTCCCAAGGCGGATTGAGCGGAGGATATGCCCCTGTCTCCACTCTGCTGCAGAGGAGAAACGTGCAGCGGCATGGGGAAGCGTCGAAAGTGCGAACACGGTAACGAGGGCGACGATGAAGATGTTGATGTGGAAGACGAGGCTGAAGGCGTCAATGGCCATTCTGGGATCTAGTAAGAGGTCCTCGAAATGGGGGAGTGTCGATGTTAAGAGAAAATAGACACCAGCACCGAACTTGAATCTGATGGAGTGCGTGCGGTGCTTCCAAAGGAGTGTGAAGCGCAAGTAAGAGCAGAAACCAGACTGAACGGATCGAACAGACCCAAGCCAGCCGATGATACAGAGAGAAAAGTGATAAGGGCAAGGGGTACCGGCAGTTAAAACTACCAAGACCGAGTCGGTGGCCCGTTGAAGAGATAGAAGAGCACTAGGACACGGAGACACGAATGCCTGTTAGTAAAAGTTGAAAGAGAGACTGTGAATCGTGCCCACCATGCTGCGATAGATTATTAATATAACTGCCAGACAACGAACCCAGATAAGTAAGCTGTGGAACGTCCACAATTGGGTGGAAAACCCATTATGTACAATGCGGACGTCGGAAATGAGGACGACGTGAAGGTGGCGACAACGTGTTTAGAAAGTGACTCATGTTCCTTGTGAGATTTCAATATTCAAGCTCAAGCGTGGAAGAAACAAGTTGAAGCGGAATGTAAGTTGGATAAACTGTCTCAGTATCCATAGAAATTGAAGACGCGATGTCAAGTTGAAGTGCCAGTGATTGCAGTCGGATATCGACGACGTTTTGGGTCACCAGGGGAGGGGGTCTTTTGTTACCTTTCTTCTGGATCGGGTGGTGGCTGTGGAACAAATAATCTTCGATCCCATCCGAGTCGGATGATCAGCCGCCCGCTGCTACCAAAACTGCCGTTCATGCCCTACCTTCAGACCAATCTAGGTCGTTAAGTTTGTCCTGGTGGTGTACAATATCATCCTAGCCCTATCTCGCACTGGCAGCAACGGTGGCCAGTTGATTTCCGGTCTCTATTAGAGCGACTCAAGCACCAACTCTCAAGCCAGACACTGTGGTCAGTGGTCACCTTCAGAGCCTCGTCGATAAGCAGTCACATCTACGCACCGGGTCTCCAAGAGTGGAGCTAGGTAGGGTCATTCAAGTGCAGAATGTTTGAATCCTCATCATACTTTACTTAATATGTTAATTCACGGCGTTCTGGAAGCCCGCGCGGCCAACGCGGCGG
Organism: Boletus rubroflammeus; assembly: GCA_038090375.1. NCBI lineage: Eukaryota > Fungi > Basidiomycota > Agaricomycetes > Boletales > Boletaceae > Boletus > Boletus rubroflammeus. The sequence continues at coordinate 7,244 of JBBPMQ010000441.1, read as the reverse complement.
TGGTCACTGCAAGATGATCAGACGCTCAGCACTTGTTCATACTACGGGGTAAACCCTAGATATAACAGGAACCCAACGACAAGGCAACGGTGACATCTGATGACATGTAGGTGACCGGTTGACACCAGGTCATTGTCGAGTCGCGTCCGCATCGCGGTCTTCCCTTCCACGAAATATGAGGATAGCCATGACATGGTATTTTTGGACACGGTGACCCCCACAATACATATATTGATATCCCAAGTCCGGCAAAGAAATGGAGCCCAGATCTCATTTTGATCAAGGAACATCCGAGGTCTCCAGATTCTTGTTGCACTTGCAATAATTTTCTCCATTTTCATTCCACAAAGTGTAGCCAGGAGCGAGTTCGGGGCTCGTCGTGCAAGTCAGCAAACATATAGATACTTAAGATCAAGCCTTAGTAGCTTTTGAGTCGCTCGCGCAACTTCAAGCGAGGTTCCTGACACATGTACAGCACCTACTTATAAGTTATATCGTCGCTGTCAACGGTTGGGCATTCAAGTTGTTACCCAAAAAACAAATTGGCTGTCTCAGTCTCACTGCCTCTACCCCCATTTGCCCAAGAGTATGAAGTGAGGAAGTGCTGCTGCAGTGATCATGATTCGTGACTATGACTCGACTTGAACGTTCACAACGGACTGGGAATACTGTAAGTACCTTCGAGCAGAGTGATTGCTCATTCCTGTTTTGGGGATTTGGCAAGGCAACCCCGTTCAGAGTTGGCCGCTGCCAGATCTGAGAGGTGCCGATGCATCGGGGACTACTTAGTGCCTGTCGATGGCGCAGGGTAGACACCGATTCAAACGTTCGTTTATAACTTTCCGTCTTCAAAAGTTCAACTGTCAGAAAGGTCCCAAGTCCGTGCCCACATATGGCGAATAAGTTACGATACAGTCGATTACGTGGCTCCACAAGCGATCAAATGGAAAAAAAAAAGGAATGGGGGTGGTTTGGTCAACTTGAAGCTCCTCCTGCTAGAATGTATTGGTACGTGAATAAAATGCCACACAGAATGATGGCAAATTTCAAAGACACTGTTCGGTATTCCCTCGCCTACCTTTCGGGCCCGAGTTATGAGTATCTCTGCAAGTATAAAAGATTTGCCCAGTAATGGTAATGTGTCAATCTATCCTTCGACACGCTCTTGCCCACATACATGTCCCAAGTTCCATCGTGCGTGTTGACCTTTGAGCACGATCCTCGGCAATGGAGCAAGTGGTGACGATGGATGATCGCACTTGTAATATGGAACTTGATCGCACCTATGTCGGTGTTCTGTTTCGTTGGTTATGTTGACCGAGCACTCACGATATGCCAGGCTCATACCCTTCAGTGATATTACCCTCGCCTTCTATGTGAGCAAACGACTTGATGTATGATTCACGATTGTGCCTGACTAGTTAACAGTCATGCAGCAGCAGATCCAAGAGCACTTCCAGACAACAGACTTCATTGCTATACTTGGTGTTGGCCTCTTCTATTTTGTAAGCGTTTGCGTCGTTGAAGCGCTTTCCCGCTTGACGATACACATATCCTACTAGGGTTCAGTTTTTGGACCTCTGATCGGTGGCCCCTTGAGTGAGCTATATGGCCGCCGACCCGTCTACATTTGTGCGTCCGTAGGCTTTGTCTGTAAGTCCCTTCGCCGTTGACAGTCAGTGCTTACTGACTTGTGGTAGTCTTCTCCCTGGCTGCTGCGTTGTCTCCGACGATGGTCACCTTGTTAAGTTGTCGTGCATTGGCGGGTTTCATTGGGTCTGCCGTTTTTGCCTTATATGGTGGATCTCTTGCGGACATGTTCCATCCCGACGAGCGAGGCTCGCTTGTAGCCCTATTCACGGTTGTTCTCCAAGGTGCACCGACGATTGGTCCTGTGCCATCATCACTACTTGGTACTATTGTTCACTGGCGCTGGTTGATGGGGTGTATCGCTGCGTGGGCTGCGATCATCACGGCTGTGGTGATTTGTCTTCCAGAAACTGAAGTAAATGCAATACGGAGAAGAATTGCCAAAGAACAAGGATCGGGTGTTCCAAAAGGCTGTAGTCCCACTCGATCATCAGGCATCTGGAGGAACGCGCTTTTGACACCAATCGTAAGTCTATTTCTCTTCAAATAGTTTAACATCATAATTGAATCTTGACCTTGCTCAGCGATGTTTCGAGGTGAGCCAATTGTCACTGGACCACACACTGTCATGCATTCGTCTATGGCCTCTTGTTTCTACTTCTCGAAGTAAGTTCATTCAGTAATTATTTCTTCTTCATCCCATCTCACACTTTATTGTGTAGGCGTCCCGCACGTCTACAAGTCGCATTACTCCATATCTCGTCAACAGGCTGGTTTGGTATTCATTGCACCATGGCTCGGAAATCTCCTTGGTGTCCTTATCTACTTCCGCATCCTCAAATCCCAGTACATACGAAGCTTACCAACATGTGATTCTTGTCCAGTCCGGTGGCAAAAGAGAGATTCCGCCAGAAGGGCGTCTCCTTCATCACTCTTCACACCCGTTGGCCTGTTCTGGTTCGCACTTACTGCCCGCCCAGACATCCACTGGCTTGCTCCAGTTTTGTCGGGTATTCCGGTGGGAATGGGCATGACTCTTCTGCAGTTGAGCTTGCTCAACCACTACATCGACCTCTATCCGACCCAATCAGCCTCCGTAATCGCCGCGAACTGCGTCGTTCGTAACGTCGTTTCCACAAAATTTCCTAGCTTGGGTATTCCATTGTACACTCATTTTGGTATCCGTAACGCCAACTTATTGTTGGCCTGCATCAGTTGCATCGGGTTCCCCACGGCCCTCGTTCTACTTCTCCGCGGAAAAAATCTACGCGCAGCAAGTAGATGGGCGAAACAGGATGTTATTGATGCCTCTGATTCGGCTCCTTGTTTCGACGCTGTCGCACCGCTCATGGGTCAACTCCCCCAACCCACGTACGGGGGAACTGGCTCATCCAACTAAAAAGACCCCCACCTCCCTACCTCTTTATGATCCACTCTACGACTCGTCACGATCTCTTTCGATGTCCAAAGGACATTGCGACAACTTCAACAAAAAACCGTTGTAACCGAATCTCTTAGAGCACAAACCAGTACGTTCCATCACGTTCCAAACATCCCGTGTACAATACACTTGTAACCTGGCAATACAGTTGACTTATGGGGATTCCGTTCGTCGCAGTGGTGCGCGCTTGTCCAGTACAACTGCTCCCTTGGAACTTATTGTGGCGGTGGGCTTATCAAACATCGATTCCATCAGGCTGGGAAAGTGACGGGAATGACTGCTCGGAAATTGCCACCCTTCAGCTTCAGGTTCCAAGAAGCCTGCGAATTCCATGTTAACTATGGAGATTGCCAGTGCATGCCGCACACACCGGAGCCTCGAGATGTCTTGGCAACGGATTGACAAAGCTCAATTGTCCATGCTACAAAGTTCCCACCTGACGGAGTCGTGGCCTTCGTATACATGGGGTACTAATTACCGCTAGTACTGTCTGAGTTGCAACTGAAAACGTTAGGGTGTTTTTCGCTGTAGCCTGTACATGCGCAACTTGCTCAGACACGGCAGCACACATGCGGGGTAGTCGCGGCCACCATAACACAGAGCCGTGACTCTACTTCGAGGTTGGAAAGACTCGAGTCCGCGACAAGTTGACAACCGAATGGATCACCGGAGCTGCGCATGTAGTATTGGTAAGTCGGTGAGCTGCGCACGGTGCCAATCAATTTGGAGTTAGAGTACATCCAACATGTTGACAACTTGACGCACCGTCGTACGTTGTCGATACCCTCCGAGATCCCCGGCTAATCTCACAAGACGGATCAAAGAGACGAAGGAATACACTCGTCCCTTCTTGCTATGAATTCCCAGCCCTTCTTTGTGTGCAAAAGTCGTGATGCCCACACCGCGACCAGGGATCCGGATCGCCGCGATCTCCTCGAAGGTTTCTAGCTCGACCTTTTGGGCGTACAACCACAGCCAAATCTCGTAGGGCCGCAAGCACCCATAACCCCCTTAGGCTCGGCTGTCAATACCATACGTAAACTCGGGCAAACGTACGATTCAGGCTACTGCCTCAGTCCGTATCGATATTTCGACTTCAAATTGGGTAGATGTAGTGACTGAGTCACTAGGCTCCGTTGCACTGATCTTGGCTTATAATTTAATCACAGAGGCAATGATTCAGCAAGATCATTACATCCATTGGTTGGGATGATTTCATCAGGCGCCATACGCATATTTCCGTTGGCTTGGGCAACAGGACTGCCTAGCATCAACTTTCTGAAGCGAGCTTTGGGATGGGCTGCGGTCGTTTCTTTTTTGGAAGGACCCTTAATTCCCTTTTTCGCCCACCTGTCCTCCAATCACAGCTCTCGAATGGCCTACAAAGGTGTCGTCAAGCGGTAACGTTATACAGTGTCTTTGCAGATGGGCCTAGTACACACTATGGTGACTTGGCTTTACATAAATAGGGCACCCTGGATGGGCCTTATCTCTTTGCGTCTCCTAACAGCTTTCGCCGCACCTGCCCCTTCTTCCTCCCCCCAAGGTTGTTCCGGACTTCGTTGATCTTCAGTTTCGGAGGCAACTGGTAATCTCCTGGATCGATCGTACTGCTACTCTCGACTCATCGGTGCCCTTCAAGCCATTCGACCCACTCTTTTTCAGATATCCACCTGGAACAATCATCTCAACAATCATGCAGTCAGAAGAATTCGCCTCTTCTTCGACTTATACAGCTCAAGATCCCAGCAACACCTTGGTGTATGACTTGGATATTTTCATCCTCATCATTATCCTCCTCTTTTCCTTATTCAATCTTCCCCGTACACTGGTGTACATTGCGAATAATCGTTCCGAAGCATTCCAGGGTTATTTCATACGCTCCGCCATGCAATTCAGGACGTACCGGTCTCCCACAGGAACGACACTGCAATCCACAGAGAAAGGGCCGCTAGAATCCATCACCCCCAGTATTGAATCGGCTGTAGCGCTTAAACAGCCCTGGCACTTTCCTATGCATTTCTCGCTTAGACACCCCGCAGCAAGTGTCATGCGATATCGCGTCCTTGAGAATTACACTGTTGTACAGGTCCTCTTGATGGCGGGATATACCGCCGCAGTCCTTTACACTGCGTTTAATGGATCGAATCCATTCACTGATCCCCTCCGCGCTGGATGGGTTATTATGTCTCAGATCCCCTTTGTGTATGCCTTCGCTACGAAGAACAATGTAATTGGGCTCCTCGTCGGTGTTGGGTATGAGAAGGTTCGTGTTTCAAATTTGATTAAAACCTGAAGCATCTGAGGTGACATTTGAGCCAGCTCAATTATCTTCATCGTCATGTTGGACGCTTGATGGTGATTGGGGCAAACGTCCATGCCATCGGCTTTAGTATGTCGTTACCCCTAACCACGTATGTGGGCAAAGTTCATCTCAGATCGGTGTTGTGTGTGTTTTCACAGTATACGAATGGAGTTTGGCGGGTGACATCTCACAGATGATTGCCCAGCCATATATTCGCTGGGGCATCGTCACTCTAATCTGTTTCGATCTTCTCGGTTTCTTCTCGATACAATGTGTCCGGACGAAATCCTACAACCTCTTCTTCGGAACGCACGTTTTGGGATTGATTGTGACGTTGTTTGCTGTAGGTGGTTCATACCCGCTTTCACTTGCCCAACTGACTGGCTATACTGTAGGCATGTTACCACCAACAGGCTTGTATCCCTTACGTTATCGCTGGTTCCGTTGCCTACGGACTTGACCACATTATTCGTGCTATCAAGACCCGCTTTACCAGCGCAACCCTTCGAACAATCCCAGAATTGGGACTCACTCGAGTAGATATTCCCACCCTGAACACTGGTTGGCGCGCCGGTCAACATGTTCGACTGCGTATCCTTTCCGCTGCTATGGGTCTTTGGGGATTGACCGAGGTACACCCGTTCACTATTGCCAGCGCAACCAACACAGAGGAAGGCTTGGTTCTGATGTGCAAAATGACTGGAAATTGGACGAGAAAACTGTACGAGATGGCGCAGACGACTGCATCTGGTGAGCAGGGTCAGATGCCTCAGAGAAGGGTGAAAGTGATGGTCGAAGGACCATATGGTACGTTCCTGAATCGTCGGGCCTGTCATGTAAACTAAGCTAGGTTTGATAGGTGGTGTCGGTGATACCACGGTTCCGAACTACTCGGGAGCGATGTTCGTAGTTGGGGGCAGTGGTGTGACGTTCGGGTTGTCTGCGGTGCAGGATCTCGTACTGGCTGGTGATAGAAGCAGAAGTAGAGTCATCGAAGTCATCTGGAGTATTCCTGACCCAGGTTTGTCTTTCGTTCACCTTTGTGTATGCTTCCAATGAGCTGAGCTGCTCTGCCAGCTGCCTTGGAGAGTTTTATCCCTATCTTTTCTGCACTCGTGTCTCGAAGCAGGCCCGCCAGACTTCGTGTCTCGGTATTCTACACTCGTGGTGCTGCTCGTTCATTCGAAGGATTTTTACTCCCGCCCGGCATCACCCTCACTCCTGGACGTCCGAATATCGGGGAGCTGCTGGACGGATTTGTCACGTCCATGATGGACACAGGTGATGCACACGGTGCATTCGTTGCTGTTTGTGGTCCCGTTTCGCTTGCCAGGGATGTGGCTCACACCCTGAGGGCTATTGATGTTAAGTCAAAGAAAGCCGTTGGTGGCATCCAGTTCCACGAGGAGTGCGTCTTCTCTACTTCTCCCCGAATAATGAATTCCAAACTGACAAACAAAACTTCGTGTTCGCTAGAGTCTTTGGATGGTGACTGTTTTGCTGTTTCGTAGACTCTCGTTCTGGAGGTCATCCTCTTTTTTTTTTCACCTCGCGACACTTTGCGACTCCCATTAAATATTTGTTCTGTTCAGGATTTGATGTGCACTGTGTTGCAATGGCAAGATGACTGCACTCGGTTGCAGTGTAGCCAGACAAGTCAATATTTTGAAAGTACTACGGCTGGTTTCCGTATCAAACGCGGATACAATATGTATACATCATAGATAGAATGCAAAACGGCAAAGCTTGTGGAAGGAGATACCGACATAGTCCTTGTCCTTCATCTGCAAAGTTGCAAAATGTACGCTTAAGACCGCCTAGCAAAAGAAGCTTGATGCGCTTTACGACCTGTTACGTGTGTATAGTCACTGTCCTCTGATTGGTGGGGAACTTCAGATTGAAGTTCGC
>JBBPMQ010000440.1:0-19109 GCA_038090375.1 Boletus rubroflammeus | reverse complement strand
GCAGACCCCCCGACACCAACCATCCCCCCAGTTACCGTCGATGTCGGCTGTCCCCCCGAGATCCCCTAGGCCCCCGTCGCCTGTTCGCGGCACCCACGCACCACAGCCTCAGCGTGGCATGTCCCCCGGCTTCCTGCGTCCGCCGATCAACTCTTTAGCAAAGGACCCTACACCGAGTATTAGCAGATTGCAGGGACGCGGATTCGTTCAAAGCATCATCCAAGCGAGTGACAGACGTAGTGGTGACACTCAGGGAAGCCCATCCACCGTCCCGAAGCATGTATTCCCCCCTACGTCGCCCGCACCTAGTCAGGGCGGTAGTGAGGTGCGGGAGAAGGGTGCCAGACGAGCTTCGGTACTTGATCGATGGACTCCTGTGAAGAATCCCAACGGAAGCGGTACGCCATCGCCCCCACTTCTGACTGCCAAAAGTGCTACCCCGACGCGGTCACACACTGCGCATGTGAGCATGAAATCAGGACAGGGACAGGACGTCTCGGTGGTCAAGACACATGATACGGGACGGTCTGTGCGGACCGTAGCTTCCCTTCCAGCAATACCTAAGACGCCACTCAAGAAATCGGATGGGTTCCCCGTCCAAGACACGGAAGAGAAACTTGGATCTTCAAGTACGATGATATCCTACATTAAGCCTATCAAGACTGGTGACGACCCAGTCATACCCGACGTCGACGAATTGGGCGTCAAAGCGTCAGAAGGAGGAGTTCCAGTTGGAGGGGCGGGGACGGGGACGGGGACGGGTGGAAGCGGTGTAAATCACGGGGCTGCAGCTGGGACCAATGTGCTCCCAGGCAAGGCGAAAACGCCGAGGGTATCTGCATCACCACTACCCTCTTCGCCTGGCAAACCACTGAGTCATGTGCGTCCTCTTTGGTGACACTGAGCTGAATCGATGGTTGATCGATGCCCCCCTTCGTTTTTTTGGGTTTGGCTGAACTTGATGCATATACCTCATGTCGATTAATGGTGTAATGCTGCCTCTGTCGTTTTAATGGCATGTTATCCGTACTGGTCGATTGTCTCCGTCTACCCCCTTGGATACTGCGAATAGCCTACGAAGGATAGGGCGAAGAAGCCGCGTAAAGTGAAGTTCGAGGAAGGGAGACCAGAAGACGCATCTGTCGTTCGAGAACCATCCAGTGGACTCTCCGCTACAGGCACCGAAGTGATCAGCCAGTCGCCCAACCCGGCCGTGCCATCGTCTACAGGTCCCGCTCCGAGTCCGTCAGACACGTCAAGCGCACTTGCCTCATTCGGCCCGGGGAACCCCCAGTCTGGAGCGGAGCCTCCGGTGAGGATCAGCCCACCCAGTAGTACGGGGAAGATTAGTGACCGTTGGACGGAGCCTTCGCTGATTGGGGTTAAACCGACTCCGTCGTCTTCGGCGGCGAATAGACCTAATCCAGGTGCCAAATCGGCTGGTACCGCTGGCATGGTCGGGCGTCGGGTTCTTCCCGGTCTCCCCAACCCTGTTGCGATCGCGGTGGTAGAGAAGGACGAGAAGCCGGTATCGATAGATAAGGAGGAACGCACAGCGGTGTCACCGTCGCCTACGCGTCACACGCGGATCCCGAGCACGGGGAATAGAGCGTTGGTGATGGATGTCGCCCAGGCGCTGAGCGAGGCGGCACAGCAGCAGGAGAAAGAGAAAGAGAAAGAGATGTCGACTGTCCCTGGCCCCGCCGCTCTTGGTTCTGCCCTTTCCCGCCAGCTCCCGAGTACTGGCCTCGGTGGTCCAGTGGCGGAGAAACGGAAGTCGAGCTATGAGCGGTACTCGGCTATCGCGATGCCCCCGTTAGCAGAGGAGCGGACGCCTGCGGCGACTCCGGCCAACACTATGTCGCGGGGTGCGGGGCAAAGCGTGTTGGGCGGCAAGGTCGTCAGCGAGAGTCCTTTGAGTAGTTTACGTGTCGAGTCTGCAGGCGCTGCTGAGCAGTCACCCTCGGCTCCGTCCTCGAAAGTGCACATCGGTGAGGATGAGCCTTTGTGAATGGTCGAGTGGTCCGAGCTAACGTGAATAGATCATGTCGACGAACCATTGCCCAAGCTGGACGTTGCGGCGCTGTTGAAGGTGGAGAGACCGGTTGAGTTCGTGCCGAATCCTGACCTGCGCACGGTATCGGTTGAGGTGATGTCGGTCGTGCACACGAGTGTTATTCCCGTTCAGCGTGACACGAATATCTTCTACGACGCCGAGGTCCTTGTCATCGTGCATCGTGCCAAGTCCCGCGAGAGCGGGCTTGTAGCTACCAAGGTATGGTGCTGGAAGGGAAAGAAGTGTCACTTTGGAGAGAAGGAAGGCAAGAAAATTGGCGAGCTCGCGAGGCGGTACGGTACCTCGGCGGTTCGTGTTTCCCATTCGTCGTGACTACACTGATTTATGTGAGATCTGCGTGTAGGATGTAGTTGATCAACAGCGCGAACCTGCGGAACTCGTTTACGTTCTCGGAGGGCAACTTGCGATCCGCCAGGTAAGGAGGGATATGGTTCGAGGGTGTCGGTGGCTTGACTAGTCTCCAGGGCACCAGGGCTCATTGGTCGTCCGACAATACTGCGATGCATGTCGTGAGATCAAACGATGGTCATATCTTGACTGATGAGATAGATCTGGTCCGTCCTCTCTATGCAATGCACCCTGATACCTTGATATGATCCTCCCACAGAACGTCAGAAACCTATGTTCTGGGTACAGCTATTGTATCTCCATCTTGGATAACATTTATGTGTGGCATGGCTGTGGTTCGGTGGCAACAGAACGGACCGCGGCGCTCCGATATGCACAGGGTATGGCCGCCAAGGGGACGTCGGTGAAAGAGCTCGTGGAGGGTGAGAACGATGGAGATGACGAGATGTTCTGGATGGTCGTTGGTGACTCTGAATCTTATGCCAAGGCTGATTATTGGAGGTGGAGGAGCAACGTGGTGCCATCTGAGCCTCGCTGTTGGCTTGTGGATGTCGCGAACTCGGAAGCTCCGGTGAGCATCACGCGTTACAACTCCCGAACGCTAACCCTGTTCAGATCTGTTCAGTTGCGACCGTGTTTGCAGAGACTGTACAGCAGGAATCGGTGTACATCATAGACTGCTCCTGGGAGTTCTTCGTTCTAGTAGGTAAAGATGCCCGAGCGAAGCGAGCTGATATTACGCTCGCAATTAAGACAGCGATGGTGCGGTTCTCGTCATTACGCTCCCTCGGACACCCTGCTGACTGTCTCGTTGGACTAGGCGATGGCTCCACTTGTCGCTGCCTCGAAGCCGTTCTCGCCCACGGTCCACGTGCTCATCCTACCGACGCAGCTGCCTCTAGACATGAGGCACGCATTCCGCAACCTTGACGAGTTCGCGCTGGTGAGTCATACTGGGGTCGATTCGAGCTGTCCAAGCTGAGGTTCTTTCCGCCGGGATGATCAGAACGGCGGGTTCATCCCTGACCATATGAACATCCTGTCCACGGCAGAGGCAATCGAGCATGTAAGTTGCGGATCCCTCGAACCTACGGGAGCGCGGAGTCGCTAAGTGGGAGGACAACAGCTGCGCACGTCTTCTTGGGATAGATCGGTGCTGAGAGACCATACGATGCTCCCGCTGGGCCTCGATTCATCGCATGTTCCATTGTCGTGATGCTCCGAGCTGGGAAGCGTTGAAGGTTGAAAATTTTGTTTGCGATAGCTTAGACCTCCTAGTGTGAACGGCTGTGACACTTTGGACAGGATTTATTGCCTCTGAGCTGCGGGTATGCGACCTGCCGTTCGTTGCTTGCGACTTTAATACTTTTGTGTCTTAATTGTAATTCACCGTTTCTTGCTGCGTCGTTCAGCCAGCCAGGGGCTATTGATTAAGTAAGAGCACAGCTTTTCCGGAGGCTCAACGTGTTTTAGCGGTGACATCATCACCTTGAAGACATTCCGTAAGTACCAGGGACGGAATTTTCAAAATTTTAGCTGATCAAAAGGTATAAAAGATCGCCCATGACGCCCGAGAGCAACTTTTAAATTTCCCGCTTCCTCTTCCCGCAAAAACGATTCCGCCAGTCTCCGCCCTTGACTGTCACTACATTTTTCTAGTCAGATCATCGGCGCCTAGGTTCAGGCATGTTCGGCGTATACCACACTGTTGACACCACCTCGAAGCGTTCTTATGATAATGAAGCCAGAGTGCCTCATTGGGTGTCGAAGCTCCACCCCACAACTCGCCAGCTCCGTCGTTTGACCGATGCGGTTCGTCTTCACCCGACATGTGCTTGCATGTACTCTCCCTCTGCTACGTCTTAGAAGAGTTGTATCTCTTCTCTATCTCGGCCTTGACCTCTGACAGTGATGTCTCTCCTGCAATTCTCAGATCGGACACGCAGTCAGAGGCGTACCATCGCGGTGACACTCATTGGAGCATGCCTCCTGGAAATGCTTAATAGCGTGTATGCGTGTCGTCATTTGCGGTGATTTGCAGCCCAAGAACATCCTAGACAATGAGGATGGACTTGGCATAGCATCACTAGTTTCGACCCCTTTACGCCTGAAGAATCACACAGCGATGGTGACGGTGATCAATGCGATATGACAGGTTATTCAAGTCCCGGCTTGTTAACTTTCTTAGCAATTCTTTTCTCTGAACGTTGGCTTCGTAGCCATGCCATCTGGCCGGTCAATCACTCCACTGTGCTCGGAAGGATTCGAGAAGCAAGGTAACTGCCACACGTGTCCGGACCAAGAAGATGGGGTCCAGGGGCTTTAACTAGTTGCCGTGAAAGGTGATGATCGTTGGCTCTCGCGTGCGTCGAGGGATGGCTCCATGCTCCATTTTGGCCGTTGGACAGGAGGGGAGACGGTTAATAATTTGATAGTACCCACAAGACCCAAGGTACATATTGTAGCATAGCGTCTACGATTTCGATTGTAGAAGAAGATTCTTCGGGGCATCTCTGAGAGAGTCGCCGTGACGGTCGGATAACTTTTGGAGAACGCTGCGCCCATCTGAAACTTCGGTTGGTCTTTGTCCCACCAAGTCAGCCACCGCCCAGCTTGACTGCTCCCCACCATGAAGGACACATCCCGTCCTCATCCCACCCCGTCTTTGCGCTCTGCTCCCTACAGAAACCGCAAGTCGTCCCCCACCGTCTCTCCCACTCGCGGAACGCGTCGGGCACACAACGCGTCCCAGCCCCAGGGCCACACTCGCGAGATCATTTCCCCCCGTCCTCCAGACCGAGCACACAGCTCGCGCCGCGACGAGGCCCAGCCTTCACGCACAATCTCCTCCGCGGACGGCGAGCACCGCTCTCTCTCCAAGACAGGGGGAAATCGTGCTGTCTCTCATACTCGGAGAAATGCGAGCACGGACGGGTCGGCGCGTGAACGGCCATCACACTCAAGCACTCTTAGCATACACGCAGATGAGCCCGCCGGCTCGTCCCTTCGATTCCCTCTCACATCTGCGCCGCCCACTACCACTGTCTTCACCGGTCAAAGGAGAACTGATTCCCCACCGCCGGGCTCGGTAACCACGTTCTTACGCAGCATCGAACTTTCAGATAAGCCCTCCACTGCGCCTCCACTTCAGACGTCCTTCCCTCTTACTCCCCCTTCCCTCCGCCTCCCACCGTTATCTACAGACAACACGAACAAGACTGCATGTACGAATGGGAATGGTTACCAACTCAGTCTCGTTCATAAAGGATACCCTTTCACTTATGATCTCTCCGCGCTCCCCGAGGACCCAAAGGGCACGATCGCGCTGCTCACTATCACTAAAAGCGATCCAGGCGCATATATCCTGGTTGGCGCACACTATCGGCGCACGGGCCGCTCCAGGGCCGCATGTGCCGTGATAAGATCCCTGCTCGATAACTTGGACAGTCCGTCCGATGTCGAGAAAGGAAAAGGAGACGGTACGCTTCATGCAGTCATCTGCGAATCATTTATTTTGAGAATGCCTTCACAGCACCCATTCCTGCCTCGGAGACTTCTACAGTGATGTTAGCTTCTCCAGGTTCTCCTTGTCCCAAACCGATTGACTGGACGGCGTCTGTCTTTAAAAGTGCGGCTATGCGACCCGCGATGTTGCTTCTGGCGGCGTGCGAGTTGGATATCAGCCGAGAGCATCCCGACGACCCGGAGAGCGTGAGCCATGCATCTATAGCACACGACCTCTTTCGTACCGTCTACGGGACCGTAAACGACGCTATCGTTGCTGGGGCGATACGTCCCCAACCAAAGAACGCGCTCGGCCTTGAGTTTTCGAGCGGCGGAAACTGTCTAGCGTTGTCCCCGTCCGATTCGAACAGCCATCCACCGAGTAACGCATTGCCGCCCGAGGTGGTGCCCCTGGCACGTGTCAAGGACGTGGAAAAGGAACTGAGCGCAGCACGCGCGGCGCAGAAGAGGCTGCAGGGGAAGCTCACAGCATCGAATGATCGCTTGACGCGCGCCGAGGGCAAGGTGCACGCGTTGGAATCTCATTCTCGGGAAATGCTCGCTCAGCTGGACGCGTGGCGGGACGAGAACTGGGAGCTGCGTCAACGACTGGCCGAGTCTGAACAGAGGGCGGGAGAGTTGGTCCAGTGTACGCCGAGTGCCGAGAATCGGGTCTGGGGAAGGCTCAAGGATTTGTTGTTTGATAATCTGGGGGGTGTGCGCAGTGAGTAAGCGTCGTTGTCTTCTTTCGTATCTGCATTGGCATCCGAGTCTTCTTCCACCCCATGATTGTTGTCCCTTTTCTAGCTGTACCCCACATCGCATTCCCAGCATTCGCATGTTCCCTGTACTAGTATCACAAGTTCTCGGCATGGACCAACACCGCGCATAACTTAGATGTTGTTCATATGATGTACAGTATCCCTACGTTATCTTCGCACTTGTAGCACATTGCAGTTGTAGTTTTTCAGTACCCAGACGACCATATAAGGGGTCACCAACTGGAATTTATTTCCTGCCACCGTTGGGAGGATTCGCTTCGGTATAGTGATACAACTCGGAACTTGGGGTTCATTCGAGGCAAGCGTTATGCTTCTAGGACGTACATCTGCATCTACCCGAAGATACTCGATGTGGTGGATAAGGTAAAGGGTCTTCGGCAACGATCCCTACTCATGAGTTGAACTATCGACCAGATCAGATGCTTTCCTCGGCGTCGTAGGCAAGGTGAACTTACTGCAGTCAGGTAAGACTCTGCAACTGTACGCGCGCGAGCGTTCAGGCTGAGTTTCATCTCGCTTATTTCTCTGTCCACCTCTTCCATAAATCTGGGGTTTCGGGAGACATCACACCTGAGTACGACACAACTGGTAAGGATACCTACTGGATGATGAAATCGACGACCTTGTGCTTGAGCATCGTTTCCGAGTGAACGTTGGTGATCAAGAACGAGATATCATAACCCTTGTGACTATCAGCGTTGCTTCGATCTCACCACACCGATCAGACCTACCGGGACGGGTTTCCTGCGCAGCACGACGAAGCTCTCCGCACGCTGCATCATGAAGCGCATGAATTTGTGGCATAGGATACGTTCGATCTCGTCTGCTTGTTTAATCTTGATGCTCATCCGTATCGAGTTGACGGAGGGCTCGATCAGCACGCGTTCGTTCTCATTGCGTGATATCGTAAGTGGGTTGAGGAGGACTTCTTTTGATCCACTATATATATGCTATTGAGATACCGACGACACGATCGTCTTGAAAAGGCATACATACCGTGCCTCGACCTCTGGTTTATTGTGCCGTTCGACGACCTAGGTGCGCGTTCATGAGATCAGTCTGATGGAAAAGCCGAGGAGACACAGACCTGTGATGAAAAGTTTTCAAGCGTGAGCGCTGCTGTGAGCGATGACCTGACTGCGGCGAGATACGGTCTGAGTACGTTTGACTGTTTGAACGCGTCAGTTTTCCCCCCCGCCGACGACACTCGAGCGTCGACACTGACCATCTCGGCGACGACCAACTAACCTGGAACTATAAGCGGAGTTTCAAATACCCTTTACCCGTTCTTGATTTTGACTTTTCCTTTTTTTTTTTTGTATTGTTGACACTTTTTTTTTCTTCAAAAAAAATCATCATCGTCATGGTTGTCGCTATCGCACCTTGGTACGCGTCGGGTGTATGTTTGGTGAACGACACTGACGAGTCGTGTAGGAGTATCGTCTTGACCCCCGGCGAGGCAGAGGTCATCGTCCCTCAGGGTGATCTCCAAATAAAAAATGCGGCTCTGCCCGACGAATTGCAAAACAACTCTGCTAGGACGTCTGTCAAGCTCACCTACCTGAGTCTCGCCTCACTCGACGACGAGGACGAAGATGAGGATGAAGAAGATGAGGACGAGGACAAGGACGCACCACCCAAAGCCTCCGCGGTGACCACCGTCCTCTGCTCGCTCACCCCCGGCAAAGTACGCGTTCTCTCACCCTTTCACACGCCCGAGGACGCGTCTGACGTGTATCCTAGATCGAGCAATCGACGTGTGAAATCATCCTTGAGCAGGATATGGAGTACGTCCTCGAGGCCGTCGGTAAAAAGTGAGCGCGTGACACGTGTCGTGTGTATGCGTATGACTGACTGGGGGCGCGTCTTTTTTTTCTTTTCTTTTCTTTCCCTCGGTAGTGCGATCCATTTGTATGGCAATTACATTGGTATGATGTGATATGCCTTCCTTACATGCTCTCCTCACTCGTTCCACTTCATAGATCAGGTTCCTGCTGAGCTGCCACCTCTTGGATCGGATGTGGACTCGGACGAGGAAGACGCATACAATCTGGATGAGGTTAGCTCAGATGTAGAGGTAGAGCTCAACGATGACGAAGCTGACCTGGATGACGAAGACAATGATGCCGAGTGAGTCAGGTCCTCTGTAAGGCAGGTTCCACAGATTGATCATACCGCGTTCCGTAGCCGCTTCGAAGAAGTACGGGACGAGGTGGCGTCACCCAAAAACCTCAAGCGTCCCCGCGAGGACGCCATGGAAGTTGATGAGCATGAGGAGAAATTGTCAAAGTCACAAAAGAAAAAGCTGGCGAAGAAACTCAAGGGTGCAGACGGCAAACCTGTCCCTGCCCCTGCGCCGGAGAAGAAAGTGGAGGATAAGAAGGATAAGAAAGACAAGGTGGAAAAGAAGAACGAAAAGCCCGAGCAGAAGGATAGCGAAAAGAAGGAAAAGGGAGACAAAAAGGTCGAACGTACCCTCGAGGGAGGTGTCAAGGTTCGGGATTTCAAGGCCGGCACGGGCAAGATGGCGAAGAAGGGCGACAAGATTGAGATGCGTTATGTTGGCAAGTTCCTCGATGGCAAAGTCTTTGACAAGAACACCAAAGGAAAACCAGTAGGCTACAATTGTCGTGTGCTCCGAATTACTCATAACTCTCTCCAGTTCGTCTTCACGCTCGGGAAGGGTGATGTCATTAAAGGTAGGACAAATTACATGGTATGCAATGTGTGATGCGCTTACTGTGGTATCAGGTTGGGATATTGGTGTCGCCGGAATGCAAATCGGAGGAGAACGCGAAATTGTGGTTCCACCATCGATGGGTTACGGCACCAAGAAAGTCTCTGACATCCCTCCCAACTCCACATTAAAGTTTGGTACGTCACAATCGATGATCCGACAGACTATGTGACTGATGCGGTTTATCAGAGGTGAAACTTTTGGAGATCAAGTAAAACGGACTGGTTAGCCCTGTTCCCTGGTCATCGGGTAAGAAGGTGAGGGAAGTCCAGTGTCACATGCATGTTAGTCGCAGAAGTTGCATCTGTGTGGGCGTCCATATATCAAATTCGACATTGCGCTGTTTTGTTATGAATGTCAGGACCCTGCATCGTCTGGTGTGCGCTGTCCGTGCGGATGGCACTGCATAATGGAGGACCCTGAGACTACAGCCTTTCCGCGTGCACCAGCTAGACGATGTACACAACGAGTTAGTGGTGATCGACGTCAGCCAAGAATTTAGCGCGAGAGCTGGGAGTACGAATAAAAGCACTGAAGGTGTCAATCAAGGGCGACGACTATATACACCGCAGTCAGCTACAGACGAGAACGGCGATCTGTTCTAACGCGCAAAAAAAAAAAAAAAGTACAAAGCAAGTCCATTTGGGACACCGACCGTGATGCATTGATGGGTGGTAACTTAGGGATGGGACGTGGTGAGAACCCATGACATGTTGATCAAGGTGACGGTCGAAGATCTGACAGGTAATAGTAAATTAGTAATATATCGGACGCAACGTGTTTCCTCTTTTTCTTTTGTCTCTCCAGATGGAAACGGCATTTCCCCACCTCCGTGGATTATTTCCTCCGAGTACGTATCAACGAAGAGTCGCCGTCCCATGTGCGGTCGTGGAAATAGTAGGAGCATCATAGGAATACTTACACTGCGATCCAAACTGTGGTTGGCATTTGACACCGCGGTGCGAGTATGAACGTGATGGATTATTTTATTATTTTGAATGACCCGCGATCATGGAGACGATCGTTTGTCACACACACACATGTCCCGAGATAGCCCGAAAAGAGGCGTCTCTGCGCACCGTAAATCCCCCGAATATGCGTTGCCCTGCGTCTGGGCTCTGGCATCCAAGGGAGGAAATTTGCGAGTGATCATGATCAACTAAGAATTTGCTATCATGGTTCCAGGTGTGACGTGAATTAAAGCGTGAGTAGGCCGAGAACCACAGTGTGTTCCAGATC
Source organism: Boletus rubroflammeus (assembly GCA_038090375.1). Taxonomy (NCBI): domain Eukaryota; kingdom Fungi; phylum Basidiomycota; class Agaricomycetes; order Boletales; family Boletaceae; genus Boletus; species Boletus rubroflammeus. The sequence continues at coordinate 8,422 of JBBPMQ010000440.1, read as the reverse complement.
CCAGAATCCAAATTGCCGATAATACTACCGATCGTCCACGTGTATTTTCCTGGGTGTGAACTGAGACATTGCGGTAAGCCACGTCCTATTGCATCATGACTTGGACAATGGATGCGGCAGTCAGCAACACAAAGGCGAGTGCGCGAAAATCAGAGCGGATACCCGACATGGTCGAGGCCTATCACCGAGGAGGAACGCTAAATCTGTAGCTATGCCAGAAAGCAAAGGCTGCGTGAAACAAAGGTGGCGACCCGGAGGTAGAAGTCGAACAGCGTTGAGACCACACGTTGGCACGGAGAATGTACTTTGACTTGTGATTATAATAAATCAGGTACCTTGGGGCAGAGAGATTTTTGCGTAGGGGTAGACAAAGTGGAGTGTGGTTTTATGAACGGGCGCGAACAAAAAAAATATTTGAGTGGGTTTTCGTTTTCGGAGTGAGATAGCCCTGACAGTGGTTCCTCTCAGGACGCTTGGCCGCACCATGTCAGAAAAAATGTCCTGTAAAAATTACAAATGCAACGCCCGCACCACACGCTTGTCGCATAGCTCAGGCGACCTGTTACAACCCCGCTCATGGGTAAGAGCGAAAAATTTCGATCATTCCCTTTTGTATATATCATGGCAGAAAGAGGGTGGCTTGAATGTGTGGTTGTCAGAGCTCGGCAATCCATTCGTACCTTTAGTCTGAGTACTATCATATAGATCACCATTGATGAAGGGAAGTGATCCACGAGGTCATTCGCCACCGCAATAAAGGGACATCTTGTGGATCAGATGACCGACATGAGCGGCCGAAGACGGAGACTCGGAGTTTCGCCTGTTGATTGAGCAGAAAAAAGTTTCTGGTTGATTAGTTGATCGGAAACCAAGTCATACCTCGTCCACTTGTCGAAAGTCTCATCAAAAAGAATAGGAATTAAACTTCAAATGGGAACAGATTTGAAAGCGATAAGGAACAGATATTTCTGGTGTGGAATGGTGGCGCTTTCGGAGAAAAGAGAGCATGCAACCACCGACATATGAAAGTCCGAAATCCATCTGAAAACTCAGATAGAGGGGAAATTACCCTTCAACGACGCGGTGAAAGCGTCAAGGAATGTTGTTCGAGGCGACGAAAGAGCTGCACATTTCAGAATCATGGGTGCCCAAGTAGCTGTAGCTCATGCAACACCTCTGAAACCCACGCCGGTCCTATGATGATGTGGTCCACAATAGGGCTGCACGTCACATCTGAAAAAAGATAAATTTCCGGGCCAGGTGGTGCCCTCGATATGGTCAAAAACATGAAATAACATTTGCCGAACGCCTCACCAATTGGTCTGCCATCGCGATCGCGATGGAAGCTGATAAACTCCCGCTAACATGTTCCAGGACAACCTCATGGCGCAAACGACCTCGGTGTGAGGCCAGAGTACCAGGCGGACAGACACGAGTACACTGGCCACACGACTATAAAATCCCTCCGGATGGTCAGCATCAGCATCAGCAACTAAGACCCTTCCGAGCGTCCACCTCCCTGGATTTCATCGATGCGCTTCTGGAGACCAGTCAACGGTTTCGCTCGACTCAACTGGTCTTCACAAGTCATGAATCCCCTACTCGGTGCGCACCTTCATTGTTGTCGACGCAGCTGGGTTATGGGGAATGGGCACTACACACGTATGTGCTGGTATAGGTTTCCAAGGACGCCGCGATCTCTGGGATGTGAACATTTGCTGCTGCATGGTCGGGGGCACTTCCTTCCCATTGTACTGCAGGCAGACGCTACTGTTTCCTGGCTGAAGTCCCAGTACATACCATGGGAATGGAAGAAGCCTCGGACCATGCGATGTGGATGTCAGCATCGCAAGACCAGCGTCCTTGGACGAATGCACGGTGTCCGTACACATGTTTTTACTGAAACCGAAGATACTCACCTGGATATCCTCGTCCCGTGTGGGACGGGACACTAGTCCGAAGGACTACTTGAAGGGCATTTCCTGGCAATCCTGAGAAATCAACTAATCTCTGTTATGTCGTGCAAGGTCTATGATCTGTAGCTGAAGAACGGGAAGCTGTTCTGGTCACCGATCAGTGAGGAGGCTTAACCGAGAACCTGGTGACGGCCAGTCAGGACCAATCCCAACCGCGCAGGACCACTGTAACCCCTCTAGGAACGGCGACTATTCATTGTTCACTTACACAGATCCAAATAGATGTGCCTGACCGTGAAGTACTGTTGCAGAAAAAGTTCTGATGGTGGAAACGGCGAAGCTGCGCTTCCAAGCAGTTCAATTACCTGATCCTTAATTAGGCTCAAATATTCGGCAAACTGACGTTGTCACAAGAAGCTTTCGACGAACCCCTCATCCGTCTTGGTCTGTCTTCGGCTCAACCGTGGTTTGAGAAGTAGGCGCGTCGATCAGGGAGATCCATGTGCCTCCGACTGGTGATGGGGTGCGAGAATTGGCTAGTACCAGCCCGCCGGCTCGTCCGGTTGCGTCGGAGATGAGAAACCAACTGGCGTGGTTTCTAACAAGTACTCGTTCCATATCATTTCTCAACATCAAAAAAAAACAGTATCTGATCCTGAACGAGAGCCATTGTCAGTACTCTACTCAGCGCGGACTATTGTGGACATCTTTTGCTCCGAGTTTGCCTCGAGCTTCCTGTGTTCGCTCGAGGCACCTGTTGCATCATTTCATAGGCAACCCAGGTCTGATCCATCCTGATCCCATGTCTTTCGAGTCGTCTTATGCATTTGTACCCGGATGGTTCAAGAATGTACTCCCGCTCTCAAATTTCATCTTCGTCACCAGACGTCACAATGCGTCAGGTCCCTGTCACTCGAGGCCTGTCTAGTTCACTTCTTGCACCCATCACGTCTTCAACATCGGTAAAATGGAAGTCGGTGTGCAAGTTCCAGAACGCCTGTAGAATATGACCAAAGACATTCATATGTGAAACGAATGAAAACCATCGTAATTTCTTGTTGGAGTCGGACGGCGACGTTCGACTCGGAGACTCTCCCGACTCGTTTGGATCCGGACATGAAAGCTTGGCGGGTGGCGGGTGGCGAAAGGTCATCCCCTTAGTTCCGTTACCAACCCCGAAACACTTAGTTCCGATACCAGCTGGCTCTCACAGATCATTTTTCGGCCAGACATTGCCCTCCTTGCTCCCCTTGACCTTCCTACGTCGCCTCTCGATTTGGAAGAGGTCGTATTGTCAACTCCGCGAGCACTACCCGCTCCGTGCGACAAGGTACTAAGTCCGCCTTCGCGGAAGCGGAGTCAAACTTGTCTCATGGGCCTTGGCTTGGGTTTCGTTCCTCAGGCAACTGGCTTTCTCAGTTTGCCAACAGTACGGATTTCTCCGGGGAATACATACCAGCTGCGCCTCGGAACTTGCAGAGCTGCAGTATTGCTTGAACAACTTCCGGGATCAACGTTCACTAAACGGTACTTAAGAATATGTGCATTGCTGATCCAACGAGTAGAGACTGTGGAGAGAAGCTGGTTTGGCTGTTAATTCGATATATATCCGCATGTTCCCCGAAAGGCACGACTGAGTTGTGATCCTTATCGAGAAATGACCCTCGAAGATGCAAAGGTATGAGACGAAGCCTTGACGGGGTGGGAGCAAGGTGGGAGACAGAAGTAAGGCGCAAGGCACGGAGAAAACCGATTTCGTTGTTATATTTGTACCTTTGTCTACGAATATCTGTAGTCACGTGAACCTGGCACTTGTCCGCCGACCAGAAAAAGCTATAAAGGATGATCTGCGCAAAGTCTTGGGACACGGCACGAGGGCATCAAAGCCAAGGCAGTGGTGAATGAGATCAGCTCATAAATATGGCCTTTCATAAAACGTAGCATATGCCCTTTCGCGGAACACCTTGAAAGGGATATCCCGTCAATGAATTAAACAAGAGGACGAATGAAACTTACGAGCTATATTCGATCGATTTATAAAGCCACTATAACGCGTTTGAAAGGGGCGCCGTCAAAATTTGCCACCCGCCAAGTCTTGCATGGGATTAATGAGGGGAATGTGGACACCGCAAAACCCGGAGATCCACAAATTGCCAACTCGATAAATACGTTAACTAGGGAATTTTCAGCATTTGCACAACTCCTGAGCGGAAGAATCAAAGAAACCCAACCATTTTTGACTGGTAGAAGGTTATATATTTTGACCGTCAGTCTGGGCGGAGCTTTATCGAGCTGGCGAGTGACGACGCCACTGGCTGTCGCAGTAGACCCTCTTGATGGTGCTAGAGCAAGAACGAGTGATGCAAAGCATCAATGGAATCCAGGCCGGTTTACAGGAGTGTGCAGCGCTGCATACTCACGGTGTGTGGAAATTAGGGACCGATCTGGAGCTGCTTTCTTGCGGCGTCTCGTCTCCCTAGACTGTCAGTGAATCGGAGAATCTGTCGCTGGGTTTCGCACCAACCTACCGTGTATCTCCTACAAAAACAAAAACAAAAACAAATACCAGCCTCCAACTAGCCTCGTTCCGAGGACCAGCAAACAGCCAGAATGCTCTCAGGGGGCGTGTGTCCACGGTCCTCTGCGAATGAACTGCGCGAGTGATGAGCGAGGCAGAGAAGTTTGCCATACCCGTGACCCCAGCACGGACGCCTGGCAGTCGCCACATCCCCGAAAGAGAATTCCTATGACCAGAAACCACCTCTCTTAAGCCATACGGCGTCGGGACCTATCCACCCACGACCTGTTTTGTCGAATGTGGGTCAGGGCAGCAGTACCTTGGTGTCTACGCCCTGGTTCCATGCACCAAGGATTTCTCAACGCAGAAATGGCTTCTCCAAACGGCACCAAGTTACCGTCGTAACTGTTTTTGTACCTCGAGGACAAATCCCCCGTTATGGAGGGGCATCGGAGGTGTCTTGCCCCGTCATCGTCGTGAAATGGGGGTCAACCTCGAACACTTCTGGCCCCTGGGGGTGGAAATTCGAACACCTTCTATTCCATAGGATCCGAAGGACGTGATCTTCAGGCCAGAAACGGAGTAAAGCTTGAGCCGGTGGATCTACAGAGATCCAAGAATGCTGGGGAGTCTGTGCGTGGCATCTTCCTATAAAATGGCAGAGGGAATTTCCTCTCTGTATCGGCTGGCCATTCAGAGCAAAAACTGCTACACAATGGTCAGACCCTTTTCCATCCCATTTGTATTGCTTGGTTGATGCCTTTGCTTACAGAGGAGCAACCTGCAGTACATACCATGGGAATGGAAGAGGGTTTGGGCCACAGTGTAGCAGTCCTCCCTGATATCTGGGTCATTCCATTACTTTGTCATCGCAATAGATAGGTGAACCTACTCACATCCTAGATGCAGAAAGGTCCAGAACCTCAGCAAGGGTCGCTTGTGTATTTCTCGAGCAATCGCAGGGATCGCATGCCAAGTGAAAATCGTGATTGCGCTGGTCGCGGTGTCACGACGTACCTCGCTTCGAGCGATCCTGCGAGCAAGTGATCGCGTATCGTCCATCCTATTCTTCTGTTTCGGTGTTTCGTGAGTGTTTAGCGCTCCATTCCGCACTAAAGTTCCGCAGCCGACTGACCAACATCCCGGGATCTAGCTGTAGTGGTTCGTGCAAGCCACGGAGTATCGCCCGTGCATCGCAACTGTGCTAGTCTGAGGAAGCATGTGTGGGGAGGTGAAGAAGTTGTTGCTATATTTCGCCGGTGCCACGAGAAGTAAGCTTCCGTCCACGGTCTAGGACCTCCATTCTTGGTCACCTATCTGTTCGTCGAATACTCTTGCAGGTAATTAGGGAGGCTATTTTTCCCCATAACCGTTCATGTCGCTTTGATCATGTAGAGCTTTCTACTTCAGACCTGGTTCAAGGTGTCCGGCGCATAACGAAATTACCAACATGCCCGAGAAACCAATGCATGACCTTCAAAGTTGACTTGTTCAAAGAGATGCCGCCGCCGCCTGCCCTTGGAATATAATTATGTTGAGACAGAAAGGGAACGCGGCTAAGCATTACACAAGGGTATCCGAGCTTTCGGATTTTTTCACGGAAATCCGTGCGGCTCAGCCGACGATCCCCACATACTGGTACGGGTACATGTTGTACGGAGTCTCACGCAAACCTTTTCCTCGACCTCACGCCTGCTGACTCGGACTTCTACATTGTCGGGTTTCATTTATTCCAGCAAACAAGCCAACCGGGTCCCTTCCTGACGCGACTTATACTACAGTGCCAGGCTACGAAAAGTACACCAGAGCTGCCCTACTCTGGGGATCTATTCATTCAAGTCCCCGACACTGACCGAATACCCCTGCCCGCGGCGAACAAGGTTCCAGCATTTCGATTTATCTCAGTTCATAGAAGGTTGTTGATCCTAAACTCCGCGAGGCCAGACTTCGCGGAGTAGAGCATTGGAGACATGTCAGTAAGCATACGCTTTTTTTATATAGCCTCGTTCAGAAGCAGTCGGATCACAGCGGGCTGTATACAGGGATTCATGTCATCTACGTGCCCGTTTGTAACCCCAGATACAGTCGACTCCCTCCAAAGGCCTACTCTCGGGATAGCCTCAGAGTATTGGTTGTGAGGAAGGGGTCTTAGGCTTGGAGGTGTTTTGAGTTTGTTCGTATAAGAATCTTCCTTGTACATTCTTCCTACTATGCCTTCCTCACATTTGCCTCGAACACATCGCGCCAGCTTTGTTTATTGTAAAATTCTTTTCCTCAGCCAATGTAAATTAATTTTTTTAAATCCAAATTGTCGGTGGCTGAATCAGATTTGGTCTCCGTCTCCTCGGACAACGCCGAGTCTAATCCGTACAAATCACCTAGACGAAACTAGAAAGACTACGAGTTACAGGTCATCAATGCAAAATAGATTGGGAAGTTGAAAAACTGATGCCACTACCAGGCAGTTTAGTGATAGGAATACAAACGGGCTACTCCATAGTCATGAGCGTCTTTACGCCCAGTGACCAGGTATCACAGGGTGCGAAGAAGACAGACCACCGTCCACGGCGATGTTCTGTCCATTGATATAACTCGACTCGTCTTCAAAGCATGGCAGATCAGTCCCGAGTGCATCACCCACCAGCAGTCGTATCAGAGCCTCACCTGATGCCAAGAATAGCGTCATCTGTGCAATTTCTACGTCGCGTGGTCAGCTCGTGGAAGCAAGGTTTTCGGGATGCCAGCACAAAATACGTACCCTGCGCGACACCGTATCGGCCCATTGGATTCAATTGTCCGATCTTCCCTGCTTTACCTCGTTCACGAGCGACATCGAATATATCCTTTGTCATGTTTGTCTCGATCAAGCCAGGGCAGATCGAGTTCACGCGAACGTCAGTCTTCTGTAATTGGTACACGCTCGTCTTCGCGATCGAGTTGACGCTATAGCAGGGATGAGATCGTTGCACGAAGGGAAGAACGGTGTGATCTCACGCGGCTTTACTTGCACTGTCTGGATTATTGTTTATATTATGGGTGGAATATAGATAAGAGGGGCTTACAATCAATGGTTCCCGCGCCAGAGCGCAATCCAGCAACTGGTAAGCAGGTTCAAATACAGAGGAGATTAAAAACGGAGGCGGGACGAACCTGAAGCGGTCAATATAATGCTACCGCTGCTCAACGTCTTGCCGCTCGAAGGGTTCGTGCGCATCATAGCTTGCGAGGCATGTTTGACCGCTAAGAAGCACCTGCAGAGCATGCGTCGATTAAAGCGGTGGAAACGTATTCAGAGGATATGACTTACGAAAGAGTGTTGATTCGCATGGTCTCCATGAACCGCTCCGGGGTGGTGTCTTGCAGTCCCTGGCTCGTCGATACTCCAGCCTAATGTAGCATCAGGGGTGGGAACGTCTTGGGGGGAAAAAGGACAGACGTTCGCAAAGAAGACATCCAGCTGGCCCTCCTCATCAATTGCTTGCTTGCACACTGCAGCTATCGCAGCATCATCCGCAGCATCAGCTCGAATGATTGTAACCTGTACACTTTGGATAAACTGATGGGGTTGTGATCCTACGTCGCATCTGACCTTTACGTCTGGATACGAGCGTTCGATCGTTGATTTAAGGTCGGGGAGGTTTTCTGGGGAGAAATCCATCAAATAAAGACGTCGTACGCCTACACAAACCATGTCCATGATGAGCATTGCCCGCAAGACGCAAAAGAATCCTCAGCCGGACCTTCATGTGCGAAGAGGAGGGCGGAGGCACGCCTGAGCAATGACACATGCACAAACGAAATGCGGGCGTAAGTAGAGAAGCAAGCCCTGGAAAACGTTGGACATTACCCAATGCCATGCAATGAGCTCACACCAGTAATGACGCAGACCTTGCCGTTGAGTCGCTGTCCACGAGAAGTGTTCATCAGATGCGACTGGACCTGCTCGATGCGCGTGAGCGTTCTGTCGTAGTGCTCCGCTGCGATGGGC